>JASDQU010324985.1:0-10825 GCA_032191745.1 Picea mariana
CATTTAGTGTCTCAGCAAAAATCTTAAAAGAAGCATAATTGTTTAAGCACGATAACAACTGATTCACCCCCCCCCTCTCAGTTGACTAACATAGATACAATATTCTTTTCTAAACTAGGTACATATAAGACATTACTCAAATAAACATTTTTACCTGATTCCAATTTGATGGAGGCTTGACCAATTCCTTTGACTCGGTAGGTGCTCTTGTCTCCAACTTCTACTTTGTCAGATGTATTCTTTTTGTTTAGATTGGAGAGTCTAACCTGGTCTCCTATCATATTCTTGGAAGCTCCACTGACAATTATTCACATGTTGTCTTCAAGGGATCCTATAAGAGTTGAATAGTGTAGACGATTTGCTTTTTCATTCATGATTTTTGTTGACTGATAGATACTCAAACTTTGAATTTGACTATTCAAACATTGACTTTGACCCAAAATATCAACCTTAACATTTTTTCCTTCTGAGAATGCCAATAGGTGCGTTAAACTAAGGAGCACTAGGATATCATTTCCTTGGTCAAAACATTCCATCATAAAGTGTTGGGAAAAAGGTGTAGGGTTTTGCAGTTGCACCTGCTAGAAACCCTAGCAACACTGCTTTAGTAACTACACCTTCTAGAAACCCTAGAAAAAATTCTTTAATGAGATTTATAACGTATGTATTATCTTCCTTCGAGTGGTTAGAGTGATTGAAGGAGGTGTGGGCCCATAACCTGTTAGAATATAAGATATGTGCTCATTTTCACCATAGACAATATAGCAATATTGTCACCCAACCATAGGAACAAAGGCCACCCCTTAGCACCTTTAACATTGATAGACAAAATAATTCTGGAAGAAGACCAATATTCAACCAAGGTAGTGTACCTCTCTCCAAGGCTAGCATACCAAGAAACAACAACCAAATACCAAATAGAAAGTCCAAACCATAGTCTAAGACTAAGTCACTACTGCAACAATTGTAGTTCTTCACAAGTCATGTGCACCTTTAGTCCTTATGCAGTTGTGAGTGAGTGAGACCAAATAATCTGTAGCACCCTCTACTTATACTGCTTCAACTCATATTACTAGACCGAATTCTCTTCCTGGAGTCTAATAACTCAATATTAATTAATCTCTTGAGTCAACTTGTCTTATAGGGTATTATCCAATGTTTTAGGGTTTCTCTCGCTTCTCGAAATATTCTAGTCTCATCAAGGTTACACGTAGAGGTTAATGCCTCTATAAGCTACCATAATATGAACATTATATTCAATTGGTTATAACACTACTTTTCTAGGAATGCTAAAAATCATACAGGGAGTTGGTTATAATGACCCTAATACCGGCAGAGCAATTTAAAAAAAAGAGAAAACAAATTTGTAATGATGATTTGGTCACAAAGGTCACTTCAAATACCCAAATAAAAACAACTAAGTTGAAGAAATAATATAAGGAAAAGTATAATCAAATGGTTAAAACTACAACGAGAGCTCATATTGGTTCTACTCCCCTCCCCCATAAGAGTTCCTCCTCTATGCAAAGAATCCAAGAGATTAATGTGAGTAAATGAGATAATAATGAAGGATATGTGGGAGGAGGTAATGGAAATTACCTCCCTTATTTCAATATGGAGAAACTACACATTTTTGGACACACAATAAGAAAATGGAGCACTAGTAACAAAAGTCCTCAAAACTCTGAAGACCTAGGAGCTTATTTGGTTGAGATGGAAGTTGATAATGACCACCAAGTACTTGAATGGATGGTAATGTAAATCATTAAAAGTCAAAACATAGTAGATGAGTTTCCTATGAAGGACCAACAACTTTTGAGGAACAATATTTGACTTTACATAATACTAAGTATAATAAAGAGTCTAGAAATTTGCAAATAGAAAAAAAATCATGTTAAAAATAAAAAATGTTACTGAGAAATGTAGTTTATAAGTGGGTGTTTACAGAGTGGAACCCTCTAGAATCCTCAATATACATATGAGTATTGGATATTATTTCTCTCATTCCATTACTTAACAAGAATCCAAAAATGTTAGATTGAAAAAGAGCACAAGTGAATTGGAGGATGATGTAAGTCCTATACCACTATTTCTTGAACCATTATCTATTTTGGTTCCAGAAATGGTTCCAAAAGACACACGAGGTGCATCCTCTAAATTCATAAGGATTCCAAATTACTAATTGGTATTATAATGTATGTTGTATAGAATATAAAGAAGCATCTCAACATAATTTTTGAGTGGGAAGTAGGCACCAATTTAAGGAACTTGTCGCAAAGGATTTCATCTCTTACAAATTTCCTACAACAAGGTTTTGAAAATTATGAGTATTTTTATAAAGTTTCTATAAGTACATTTGTATCATGAGTGTCATATATGAATTATTTCACAAGGAGGAAACATTATTTAGCCTAAAAATATAGAATGAAACAAAATAAAATTTTGTTGGCTTGCAAGGATAAAGGTCCTTCGAGAATTAATTGCAAGTTGTAAAAGGATGGATGGAAAAGGAAGTGACACATTACTAAAGTCACTTGATATAGTTAAATAACTTGAGGGCCCACCATTTATTAGAGAATCCACATTGTTAAGAAAGGAACAATTGGAGTTTGAGTTAAACATACTCAATATTTTATGGGGTATTGAGTTTAACAATCTCACTAACTTCCTATGAGAAGAAATTAAATGATGGTTGGTAAAGTTTGTTTATGGTAATGATGATTGATTGGAATAAATACAAGAATTATGATACAAGTGCAAGGAAATATAGGATGAGACATTTTCTCTCTGGGTAAATAAATACAACGATTCCACCATTAAAGTATTATATTGAAAATTGGCTCAAGAATTCACTGAACAAAATGACTAATCATCCATAACTACCAAGAAGTAGTTCCACTGGAAAGGGTTAAATTCCAGGTATATTTATGAAGGTTTTCCAAAGGTGGAAGAGAGGAACCCATCCATCAATTTCCATTTTCATTTTTTTGAGTACATATTTTGAAAGAATTTCACTTTTTCATTTCAATCTATGATCATCCAACTTTATGTGTTTATTGTTTACTTGTTAATTCGATCCCTAATTGTTTTCTCTCTTCTTATGGATTACCTCTACTACTATAGATGGTCCATGGGATCCCCATCCCATTCCACTAGGATAAAAAAATTCCATTTTATCGTTTAAGTATCATGGATATTATGTTGTGTTGTTTGCAAACATTTTATTTGAACTTGAAAAGTCTATTTGTAATATTCTTTTAAATATTGTCACATAGAGCTATTTGTGGAGCTCAAAACTTTTATGATTTTTGACTTGTATTAAAGAATGATATCTCAACTATGTGTTTCCATTACATCTTTATGAGTTTAGATGTTTGAAATCATTTGAATCTCTCTATTTTGGACCTTCACTTTACTTTATGTCTTACATGTATTTCTTCGAACTGTCTTCCCCTTACTCTATGAATGGATTTGATGGAATGGATGTAGTCTTTCTACATATTTTAATTTAAAGGTGTTATTTTTTTTATTATTTTACCACTTGGTCCACTCTCAGGTGTCTATTCCATGAATGCATAAATATCTTATTTTGCATAAGTGAATTTATAATATGAGTGAGAAACAAGAGTACCACGTCTATAAAAATGACGAGGGTATGTTAATAATTTCACAAGAATACCCTATGATATTGAATATTTTCCTTAGCAGGAAAACAAATCAACATTTTTTGTGATTCTAATGGGGATTAATAATAATAAAAGATTTCCATATGGTTTCACAAACCAGAAATATGTTGTATTTTTTTATTAATGAACTATCCTAGTCCAATGCAACCTCATCTCCCCATTGGATTGGAAGACCAAAGAAGAATTTATAATTAATTATACAATTATGTATTAAATATAACAATAATTTGAGAAGAGATTGAATGTTATTGGAAATTTATGGCTCAATGAGAGCTTCTAGTTTGTCCAAATTTTGAAAGGAAAATCCAATAAAATAGTTCTTAATTTGGCCACTTCAAAAAAAAATGAGGGTCCTGTAAAAATAAGGAGAATTCATATTATTCAACAAGGAGAATACTTTAGTAGTTTCACGGTTTAATATTTGACCTACTTAGTTCGACTGTTTGTTTCTTCTGAAGAAAGGATGGGAGATAGTGAAGACCTTTATCAAGAAAGATGGAATGAAGAAAGAAGAAATGATGAACAGTGAAATGAATAAATGAGAAATGAAATACAAGGAAACTGGAGACAAAGATAAATAATAAGTCCTGTGGATTTAATAGGGGAGCAACATCCTCTACCAAATATTTCTACTGGTGTTCTTTTAGTATTCAATGTTGATGGTGTTTTGAATCCATCTAAGCACCTTAACTAATTTTTGACAATCTCTGATATTCATTTGGTAACACATGACGATCTTATGGTTAGAGTATTTCTACAAACATTGGTTGGCCTCACATATGATTGATATTTGTCCCTTCCCGTGGATTCAATCACTTGTTTTGATTATATTGAGTATGAATTCACAATTAAATATGTCCATCCTATGGCATACCATACTCTTCTTGCACAATTCACACAAATTCATTTGGAAAAGAATGAAAAAATCAAAGATTTTAATCTTCATTTTTTTAGAACATTGCAACAAATCCTTGAAGGATATCATCCCAAGGATCATGTCATTCTTGGATGCTATAAGAATGTTATGATAGAAAATGTCAAATATGAAATAAAGTCTCCATGAATTTGTACCTTAGAAGATGACATGAGAAAGGAACAAGAAATGGAAGAAGACATGTTGGAGAGTAATGTTGATAGAGAAATTATATTGGGATGAGTACAGTGAAAAACAATGACTCTTACTTTGTCAAATAAAATCATGTCTATTATGAATCGAACTGTGGAATAAAAAGGTATTGGAACATGAATTCTCCAAGGGAAACCCCCAAGTGTGGGAAATGTTAATCCACCAAATGATGTTCCACGTTCACGATAGGATGCAATAAATTCCCAACTCAATAAAACATTTAGAAAAATGAAAAATGAGATAATTTGATTGAAGAGGAATAATGATAAAAGGCCTAGGCCCCCCGAATTCAAAACCCCAACGATGTAGTAATGGAGAAAAATTATGATGAACTTCCTAGAGAATATGACCAATTCATAGAAAATCAATAAGTCAGTAATGAGGTATATTATGGAATTTTAGAATCCATGGAAATGGAAAGTGATGCAGTACCATTTGTAGAAGGATATTAGACTATTGAAGACGAATATTTGGATAAAGAAAAACATAATCAAGATAACATGGTCCAAACCAAGGAACAATTGAATAAGCTCAAAGGAAGAATTCCAAAACCTCCAGAAATGGATAAATCCATTGGATTTTAAAATAGACCAACTAGTACTTCTACATTAGGAACCGTTCCTCCCCAAATAAATACCAGAAACATGGATTTTATTCCTTAGAGAACTAGTGAAGTTTAATTCTCTGCAAGAATGGCCTACAATGTTGTTTATGACTTAACCAAGTTACATATCACTCTTCCATTATTAGAAGTGGTAAAAAATACCCCAACCAAAAGAGAACTTAATCAAGGTGCTAGGGAATGAAGAAAAACATGATACAAGAGTAAAGGTAACTATCATCAATAGTAAACAACAATACACTATGCCTCTTAAGAGAACACAAGGTAAAATTCCTTTTTTATTTATATATTTGGAAACACCTGATTTTATATTGCATAATTACATGGTGGATATTGGAGCCACAAATAATATCATGTCACTCTCTATAATGGAGGTTGCTAGTTTAAAATGCACCAAATATCGTGAGGCTGGTGAAAGTATATATACAATTGATTCAAGAAAATTACCATCATATGCATAAATTAAGGACTTTTGTGCATGGGTAAGTTCTGCACCAATATTAAGACTATGTTTATCATAATAGTGGTTGATTTACCAATAGCGTATCATGTAGTTCTTAGAAGAGAGTGGTGTTTTCCATTGGGAGGTTATATAATAAATGATGGATGTTTCATGATTATTCCAAACAAAGAGGGAGGTCTCACCAAAGTTCTTTGTGAAAAAAGGAACCATGTTTCCTTCAAGAAGAAATAAATTGAGGCAATGGAGAATTACATCAATTCTGGTCTTAGAAATTATTCCATTTTTAGTGAAGAAGACATAGAGGTTAAAATGAATGACAATCCTCCATTCAAAGGATTTTGGAAAATGATTTTTGATGGTGCCTCCTCTAAATTAGGAACCAAATGAAGTGTGGTGTTTGAAAAACCTGAAGGAGGAATGTATCCTCATGCATTTAGATTGTATTTTGCATGTACAAACAATGAAGCAGATTACAAACCATTGGTACAAGGATTGACACTTTCTCACCATATGGAAATCAATAACCTTGTAGTGATGGGAGACTCTGAGATAGTGGTTAATCGTGTCTGGAAAATATATAATATCAATAAGGAAAGATTGAAGGAGTACGCATGAAGGGTATGGGACCTTATTCTAACTTTCAATTCTTTTAATATAATATTTTTACCAAAAGGAAGGAATGAGAAGGCTAATTTACTTGCAATTTTAGCCTCATTGTTCAATCTAGATGCATCCTTAGTCCATGATTTGTTTTGAGCCAAGATGATTTTTAGTCATTCTGTACCAAATAATTAGGACTTTTGGAAAGTATTTGAAAACGAAGAGAATATTGCTAAATTCCTTATGGTAGTAGAGATAAGGGACCAAAACAATGAAATTGATGATGTCTTGGAAAAATATATATATTATGATGAGTTAGATCACATAAAGCATTTAAAAAGTACAATCCTCTTGTAATCTCATTTTACTAGAGATGATGTAATATGTAAGGCTAAAAAAAGTGAAGAACATTCACTTAGGAAGGTCCAAGATACCCATAAAGTTAATATTAGAACCCAATAAAGGTCAAAGTTTTTAAATTTGGGTAACAATTGTGTCAAGGATTAAGTTGAGCAATACGTTAAAATTTTCAAAGTATTTCAAGATATGTTTGCATGGAGTTATGATTATATTAGATAATATGATAAAATAATCATTCAACATGTAAGACAAATAAAGGAAGATACGAAGTCGGTCAAATAGGAGCCAAGGGTAATTTATCCTAAATTGAAGCCTTTGGTCAAATTGGAGCGTGAAAATATGGAAAAGGTTGGGATTATGTTTTCAGTTAGACATGCATAATGGATCTCAAACGTGGTGGTCATTATAAAGAAGAATGGAGAGATACACTTGTGTGTGGACATTCAGTATCTTTACCAAGCATCCATCAAGGATAATTATCCTTTTCCAAACATGGAAATGTTATTACAACAAGTAATTGGTTTTGTGGTGATGTATATGTTGAAAATATTTTGAGAGTACAATCCAGTACTCGTAGCAGTTGATGATAGGCACAAAATAACTTTTACAACACCCCGGGGAACATATGCCTATGTTTTAATTCCCTTTGGGATAACAGATGTTGGTGCTACTTTCCAATAAACCATGGACCATGCATTTAGTGCTATGTCATCTAGGACAATGGAACATTATCACGATGATTTGACAGTTTATTTGAAATTGAGAGAACACCATTTTAAGAATATTAAACAAGTTTTGAATGATGCTTATTATACAACATATCCCTCAATCCAAAGAAATGTTATCTTGTACTTTTAGAAGGAAAATTACTTGGTTACATTGTAAGTAAGGATGCAATATATATAGATCCAAAAAATTCAAATCCATAAGCTAATTGAAGCTTCCTACAAGACAAAAATATTTCCAGTCCTTTAGGAAAAATCCTTCTTAAATATAAAGTCAATAATCTTCACAACCACAACCTTGGTTAGCCCTAATTTTGACAAAGATTTCATTCCATATTATTTTTCTTCAGAGGAAACTATTATTGCAGTGTTGACCCAAAGGAATGACAAAATGGAAGAACATCCAATTTATTTTATGAGTAAAGGTTTATAATAATATTGATTGAAATATTCTCCAATGGAAAATAAATAATTTTCCTTGGTCAAAGTTGTCTCTTATTTTAGAACCTATATCCTAACGTCACACATGATTGTTATGTACCATATCCACCTATCAATATGATTTTATGTCAGTATCTTAGAGAAGGAAGATGGGCCAATTGGATAGCCAAATTGTGGGAATTTTAACATAGAAATAAAACCACGAAAATATGTAAAAGGTCAAGTAATCAACGAAAATTGATTACTCATTTTTATCATTTGAATCAATTGGAGGAGAAAATAGAACAAGCAATGTTGAATATACAAAAAAGGAAAGAAGCAATGAATAAATATTTTGATCAAAGTACCATCATTAAATATTTTTGTAAAGGCCATTTTGTTTTATTATGGAACAATTTTAAAGAGAAACCATATCTTCACTCCAAGTTTGACACATTGTATATTGGTCCTTATTATATTGATAATTGTTTTGGCTTCAAATCATATTTTATAAAAGTCACGGATGATGAAATTCTAAAATTGCATGTAAATGGGAAGAATTTGAAATATTTTTTCCTTTGATCATCCCAATGGTTTTGAATGACCAGTGTACCATAGACCGCTCTATACATTCATTGGTCATATCCATTATTTGTAAATATTATTCTTCGACTCCATACCCAATGATTAATGCCTTCTGAGTTCTTAGCAAGCCACAGGAGGTCGTTGTCCAACGGTTGGAGCCAAAATGTTGATCCATTTTCTTGTGTCATCCGTGTATTTTAGTTTAAAATTATACTTTGTGGAAGATCCCTAATTTCATTTGAATCCATAATCCTCTGCATATAGAAAAATCTCTATATCTCTACATTACTTCATGGAAAAATCATGCACTTCCAACACTTAGTCATTTTTCTATACTTTCATTATGTAGAGAAGCCTTGCATTACATTCATTTTTTGTGCTTTGCATCAACCTATTTCTCCAAATTCTACATATATATCCACTTTAATTTTATCTCATGAGGTAACACTTAGTTTATTTTTGAACTCTATATCATACAGAGAACTCAACACATTACCATTTATCCACATAACTTGTCCCCTTTTATATCACATGACACTCTACTTAACCAATTGTTGAATCATATCCATGCGAAGAAACTTACACAAGATCATTTCTGAGCTTGAATTTCTCTTCACATCAAGTCTTCCCACATGAATCAATCCTCAACGAGAATTGTCACTCCACATTCGTATAACACTAATGTCCCATACTTAGTGTCTTTCCTACTATGCGACCTACACAATTTTCATTGTGAAGGTAATTTATGGTGCATTTATGATATCCCAATTCACAAGGAAAAGATGGTTGTTAGAAGTAAATGAAGCTTAATTGCCATGTTTTCCTATTAAAGATCATTTGTTTATGGAGGATAATTACTATTAATAGTTCACATGCATCATGGAAGAATGTGTACATAATGAAAGGATGTTTCATTAAGAATCATCAATGATCTTATCCTCTTTTCAGTTAAATCTTTGTAATTCATATTATTAATCTTCACATATATCAAAGTGTATTGGAAAGAGTGGGAATAATAGAAACTAGAAGTAGAAAGCATCCTTTCTTTAGAGATACTGTTAATTCCCTCACTTTCTGAAACAAATATTTTCACACATCAACAACTTATTAGTGGTATTCCAGCCTCTCTCTTGAAAAGAAACTCACTAATAAGATTTGGAAAACTAGTCTAACTAAGTCCGATTTCAAAGAATTAGTTTCTTGGTGCACAAAAATATTTGACTCAAAGAAGAAAATGATTCAAGTTGTTGTTGAAGGGAGAAATATCGTTCTATTAACTCCAAATGTATTCAATAAAATGGTGTGACTCCCCACTCCAAACAATGTTCTCAATCTTCCAAATGTTGAATCTTTTCTAGATGTGTAAGGTGGAAGAGTGAACTTGGTGAAGTACGTTTTGGTACCATCTTCTACAATGCCAGTTGATACTACTCACATTGACATATTTGTACTATCTAATCCATACTAGTATTTTTCTTGGATTTTCTCATGACTGGTGGGAAAACATTCTACATCCCACATTGCAAGGTATGTTATGTATGTCCTACACTTATTTGTTTGGATGAAATAAATATTTCACTTGGTTGGAATCATATTGAATTAAATTTCTTATCATATTTCAAACTATATGAAGAAAAGGGGGTTTTCATGACCTCATATTTGGTATTTTCTATGGTGTACAGTTCTATATTTGAAGGATTATCCCCAAGGGGTAATGTTGATATTGACAATGACCCAGCCCAATTTTGATACCTTGTGTTATGGAGACACAAGGCACCATTTCACATATACCAATTACAAGATAACTTTGTATACACTCTTATCAGAACACAACCGATGATACTTACATAGGAATCTTTAAATTTTCTCAAACGAAAAGGGATTTATGTATACAAAGAAGAATCTACCTACATTATGTTGTATGGGTTTGAATAAAAGCCTTTCCTTCTTCCAAATTGTGTGTGTGATAGATATTTTGTTGCTGAAGTTTGTACATAGTATACAGCTTGGACTTATTTTTTTTACAAGAAAAGTGTTAAGAACCAAATATCAATATAGCATAGAAAAACCTCAGAAAATGTACTCAACGCCTTGAAAAAGAGATAATTTCAGATAATAAGACTCTTCGAGGGGGCAACCTCCTTTTACCCCACTTAAATGTTCAAGTACAAGATGAGTCAAAATGAAAATGTCTCCTTGGTATATATAGGAGACTAGGAGGTATAATTACAACTAATG
>JASDQU010324986.1:0-12963 GCA_032191745.1 Picea mariana
TCTGATACCATGTAAATGTGTTGAACCTACACATAATAGATCTAGCTAAACAATAATACACACATTTGCAGAGAGAATTGGAGAAAGAAGAAGAAGGAGAGAAAGAATGGAAGAATTCTCATTAACCGTTGTGAATAATGAATAATTTACACATGATATACTCTGTATAACTCAATGAGTTTGACTTGAGGATAAATAACGCACCATAGTGGTGGTATAGAGTGATCTTCACACACACCAGCAATTACGAGAGTGAACTACCACCTAGTCTAGTCTCTCAGGCAATTACCAGAGTGAACTTCCACCTAGTTGAGTTAACTAGTCAACTAGTCTTCAGTTAACTGATTGAACAGAGAGTAGTGAGGAGTTAACTTAGGGAATCAAGGCTAATGCACCACTCTAGTGATGATACCAAGTCAAATTTGAATTAGCATGGTGATGATCCTAATGTTGCATGGTGACAAAACCAATGCAACATCTAAACTCAACTCAACTAGTCAAATTGAAGTGTCAACTGAAAGAGAATATTCTCTAGCTAGAATATTCTCCCCTAAATTATATGAGACTGGATAATGACTAATTATGACTAATAAACAAGGAATAACCTTAGGAAAAATAAATCCTAGGCGTGTGTGAAGTAACTCTAACAAATAGAAAACAAGTTTTATTATATCTTTGTTCTTTTGTGTTAAGCAACTGTTAATAATCTGTAGTCATTTCATTCTGCTCATAAAATACAAATCAGTCTTATTCATCCTTTCTACAACTCCATTCTACTAAGGTTTATATGGAGTGGTATTCTTCCTTGCTATACCACACTTCTTACAGAATTCTTCAAATTCATTCTTGTAGAACTCTCCACCATTATCTTTCCTCAACACTTTAATTATGTTCTCTAATTGATTCTCAACAAGATCCTTAAACTCTTTAAACATGTCAAAGACTTCAGATTTATTCCTAAGGAAATATATCCAAGTATTCCTTGAGAATCCATCTATAAAAGAGGCATAGTACATAGATTTTCCCAATGATGGAACTGAGATAGGTGCAAACACATCATTGCGCACCAGCTGTAAAATTCTTCTTCTCTCGTTGCACCAAAGGGAAATCTTACTTGATTTTGCTTCCCATATACACAATGTTCATATAAATCAAAATCCAGAGAGAAGTTATGCATACCTTCAACAATACCGTTATTGTGTAGAATTTGAAGACCTTTCTCTCTGATATGCCCTAGTATTTTATGCCACATCATAACCTTTTCTCCAGAGACTATACGAGTTTTTTCTTATTATGCTCCAATATTAGGAACAATGGAACTATTACACCCAATACTAATAGTGTTTCCTTGTAGCTTATATAGAATTCCAATCTGACCTCCTTTCAAAAACACCATTGCTCCTCAAACCATCCTGCAGGTTTCTTTTTCAAATACTGTTTTTACCCTTGCATCGTCCATTTTTCTTACAAAAATCAAAATTTTGGCCAATCCTGGGATGTGCAGAACATCAAGAAGTGTTCTAATCCTTCCATCTATGATCCTCAACTTGAATTTTCCTCATCCTTTGATTATGTCTATCAAGTCATCACCTAGGAAAATATTACCTCCATCATACCTTTCATATTCACAAAACCACTCCCTGTGGGGATTCATATGAAAGCATGCACCTAATTCAACCAGTCATGCCTCATGATCTACATACATTCTTGAAGAATCCAAGTACACATCTCTTCCTTCTACCTTGGAGGTATTTTCTTCTGTAGAGGGAGCACCTTCATATCCCTTCACTTTCTCAATGCTTTTGGATTTACATTACTTCTTAAAGTGCCCTTCTTTTCCACATCTCCGGCATACCTTTACAAACTTTATGGGAGATTTATATCTACCCTTAGACTTATATCTCCCACTGGAGGACTTATATATATTCCTTTCCTGGGAGCTTCCTCTTGCAAATAGTGCATCTGTGCTTTGTCCTTCCATGTTCTTCCCTCTCATCTCCTTCAATAACAAGGATGAGACCACATCATCAAAACTCAAGGTAGTTGTATTACTACCTATGGCCACAACTAAACTATCCCACAAGTTTGGTAAAGAGAACAGTAAACTGATACACATATATTCATTTGAAATTTTAATCTCAACAGATAAAAACTGACTTACCACAGTGTTGAAGGAGTTTATATGCTCTGTCACTGAGTCTCCATCTCTCATCCTCGATTTATACAATTTTTTCTGCAGGAACAAATTATTTACCAGGGACTTAGACTGATACAAGTTCCCCAACTTATCCCATAACTCCTTGGTTGTATCTTCCCCTGACACATTCAATTATACTGAATCTAAGAGACATAATTAGATTGTGCTCTTCTCCTATCTGATCCAAATTTTTCCAATCATCTACTGATGTTCCTGTAGGTGTAGTACATGGATCGACCGTGACCCATTGATCTTTGTCTACCAACACATCTTCCATATTGAGCTTCCACAACTCAAAAAATTTACCATTAAATTTCCTGATCTCTATTTTCGAATTGCTTGTCATTTCTCTTCACCTGAAGAATCAATACCGCATATCTCCCACTGTAACAATGCTTATCACAGTCTTGAGCCAAACCCATGACCAAAAAGTCATCCCCCTGAAGCCAATAATTTCTTTGATACCAAATGTAGATTTTAACCTTGTACAATTATTTACTACAAACATATTTTCAATAATCGAAAAGATACAATGGAAAATACACACATTATACAGATATTTTTCCCCTAGAAACCCAAACTGGGAAAACCAACATATTTTGTATTCATTCATATCATACATTGTTTATAATAAAATATACATATAGAAACCAACAGCATCGAAAACCCTAATCCAATGACTTGGATTAGTCAAAAACCCTAGTTCCTTAACCAGAAATAGAAAACCATCGGTGAAAAACCATGTTCCGAAAAACCGCCCATAAATGGACATGAAAACTGAGGAAAACAAATTGGAGGCACTACCCCCAAACCCCCATGCAGGGAGGCTCTCGCCCCCCTACAACCCCCCTGAGCGTCTGACGCAACATAGACACTAGTTCTAGTCATGCAAAGAATATAACACACCCAACAAACATGCATTGATGTGCTTTTAATTAACATGAACTAGTGCACACAGACAACCACAAATCACTGATGCTCTTAAAATTATTACGCACAAGTATCGTATTTTATGTTATATGAAACATCGGTGCTTTATTGTTAATGTACACACTTGTGCGTGTTGTTTTTAATGCAGTTGTGGTGCTCATATAAATATTATGCCCTGGTTCTCTTATAAATGGCCACACCAGTGCATGTACTACCATTTGCATGGAAGGATAGTGAAATTTCCATAAATTGAGGTGAGATGTTGGTGCCATTTTTTGTTACTAAGAATCGGTGTGTATCTGATAATTAAAGCATTGGTGTGTACATTATATATAAAGAATTAGTGCGTATATTTTGTAAAAAAACATTGGTGCATATATTATATGTAAAACATTAGTGCAATTAGTTGTACATTATGTCACTTAAAGTAATAAATATAATCAATCATATGTTTCGTCGCTCAAAGTAACAATGTTTTTTCACAATTGTTAGCATAGGTGCTTCTATTTAATTAATGGGTACCAATGCATATTGATAAAAAAAAAAATGCATCATCGTTTATTTTATGGCACGTGTCATTTAGTGAGTTCAAAAGAATACAGATCACCGATATGTATATTTTTTAATTAATTTTTTTTTTTACAAATTTTTTATTAACCATCTCCAAATCAAATATTTTTTATAATAATATTGTTTTTATATTTTTGTTATTGTGTTTTGAAATAATGATTACATTAATGCATTATCCAATGACTTACACCTCTGTTATTTGTAACAATGTAAATCATCCATAAATTAATTAATCAACAACACAACATTTTACAACATTCGACAATGCAATAACATAAAAAATCCATTTTATTATATATGAATAAGAGACCCATCATCATACAAAAAGGGATAACATATAGGTACAAAATAATCAAAATGCAACCGATATGCAATTGTTACACTTATTGGTAACATGTCCTCGTGTAATTGGGACATTATGTCAAGTACATTAAACAAAATCTATGATTTTTACAGCCAAATATTCCAAAACATACAACTTGTAGTAACATCCAATTATATTGATTGTCATTTATCACTTGAGTTGAGTGCATGCCTCATTTCTTCATCACTTGTAGGAGATATTTTACTTTGATTATTTAAACTAATGTTTTCTTCATCAACTTGATTTCTATGTTTATGTTCCATCTACAAACATAGAAATAAAGTGTAATAAGTAAATTTACATCTATATATAGTAGAATATGCATGATTGTGTAAATAAAAAATCACATCATAGTAGTGAGTGATTCATAAACAATACACATGCTTTAAAAGTCATGTCGCATGTTGCATATCAAAATATCTTCTATTGGTTGCTCTTCATACTTTGTTTCCTGCATGTTTAATACGCCATGACAAAGCATAGTCGATATAATTAATATCAGCATTTCTTATTGTTCAAATAATTATAAAACAATGAAAGTTAAGAAACATAGCTACTTACAAATTGATCAATTAAACCTTGATACTTCAACATATACTCACAACCCTTACTTAACTCAATGTTGTCAATTTGGTTTAGCCCGAGTGGTTTGTGCTGAGGGGTGTTTTTCCTCCACCCAAATTCAATTCTCACAAGTGACATGTTGATATCTTAAATGAGAAATTTATCAAAAAGCCTCAGCTTTCTACAAAATCTGGTTAACCCTGAGTTCCATCCTTGAAATGAGGGGAAGTGCCTGGTGGGTTTCCCCATGCTCTATTCCAAAGTAAAAAAAAAAAATCAATGTTGATCAATTCATTGGTTGGATCTTCTTTGTATGTTAACACCTATTAGAAGACATCCATGGACGAGTCTAAATTGATTATTTAAATATAGAGATCACAACAAATATGAAATCTTAAGTAAGGCTGAAAACATAAGTACTCACAAACTTTGTTGTCATCCTATCTTATTTGTTGAATAGGTTCCATTTTTTATTCTTTTCTACAACAAATCAATTGAAATTTAGTATTTAATATGATAATTAAATTCGATATACATAAAAGAATAAATGAATGATTACATACCTCAGATGTGTGTTTTTGTTGGGATGTCCCCTCCTGTGATGCAATTATGTTCATTTCTTTTACCATCTCCTTGGACACGTTTTTGGACATCCATATCAGTATGTATTATCTTTCCCCTCATTTTTTGTTTGGAATTTTCCTAATCTTCCTGAAAAATGAAAAAACACACTAATTGTTTTTAAATGGACATGAAATTAAATATAAAAAAACAAATTAATTTAGTAATTATTGGAATACATTAAAGAAAAACATGTTTAGTAATAATACCTTTTAAATGATTATCTTTTTTTATTGTAGGTTTTTTCTATTGCAAGTCTCATGGGTCTCATTGACCATTGCTCCGGAAATTCCCCATGTAGTTTATATATAACCTGATTCTTGGAGTTATTGGATTGGTTTTTGTTTTGTAAGTGGTAAGTACGTCTATACGTTCTTTCCACTATATCTCTCAAAGATTTGTAAAACAATTTTCCCCTCTCATTAACTTCAAGCACCACTCTAGTTGAGCTAATGACCAAGCTATCATCATCCTTTAGATCATTCAATTTTTTTTCCTCTTAAGACAACATTTTGTTTCCTTGCTAGCAATCCCTGCATAACATTAAAAAAGTATGAAATCAAGTGTTTAAAACTTGTTACAAATTAATGTTAAGAAATTCATTTTTAGTAAAAAGTCAAAGAAAAACTTCATGTTGATTACCTTTTGATCCACCTTATTTATCTTTTTGTAACATTTCCATAAACCTTTTACACTCTTTTTCACTCAGAATGCGAACCATCTTATCGAGTTTATTCAAGTTTTTCATCCACATGACACGTATTGACTCATACACATCATTAATTTAAACCTATCAATAATTGAAATATATAATTAACTTTTTAATAAAACTTAAAGAACTTTCCTCGTTCTCTTATTGGGATGAGATACCATCACGCTTGCTGCAATAAGTTGTTTTCCTGGAACTTCTATCAACCATCTTCTATTATAAATAAATAAAACAGAAATCGTCAAATATAGAACTTATGAAATAGTTTTACAAACAAAATAATATGTCAGTGTGTGTAATGAAATAGTACGGCACGGTGCGTTCAACATACATATATGCACCAATGCTCATTTCTACATATTGTGCATCGACTAAAAAGAATGAATTGTTAGATATATAACTTATGAAATAATTTTACAAAATAATATGTCGGTGTGTGTAATGAAATAGTACAACCCGATGCACTCAACATACCGATACGCATCGATGCTCAGTACTACATATTGTGCATTGACTAATCTGCATGCATATGTTATTAAAATCATTAGTAATTATATTTTAAAATAATCAGTGTTGTTTTCGAATATATGAGCATTGGTGTGACATTACAGTATTCGGTGCATCGATCACTGCAAAATTTGTTTTTGAAAAAAAAAAAGGCAGCGACATGGTTTTGGATCTAATGCAATAAGTTATACCATTGCAATGGATACTAAACATCCCATATACAAGTAAAAAAAACATATAAAATATATATCTTAAAAAAAAAACCTTATGAAAAATAAAGAGGGGAACCAAGAAAAATAACAAGAAAGCTAGCGCCTCCAATACCGAAGGTAACTATGAAACCCTTGTATTATTTTTAAAATGCATTAAAAATAGTTTGAATCAAATAGAGAGAAATTGAGATGATAAATAGAATGAAATCGAATACCTGAAATTTATCCTATGCATATTTGTATGTAGCTTATGGTGATCCCTTCCAAATTTGTCTCTCTAGAAAAATAAACATGTCATCGCACAATCTATACTTTCCCAAAGCCTAAAGGCAAGTAGGATTACATTGAAGTAACACGGAGCTAATCCTATCATTGTCACCCCAATAGGGTACCTCTTTCTTTTTAGAAGGAGGAAAACATCACTCCAAGGGAGATGTCTCGGGACCTAGTTGGTTGATGAAAGGTAGAAAGACACGGTGAAAACCCACCCCTCTCTCTAGGTCACTCAATGGAATAAGTCACTTAGGTAAAGTTTAAAGGGAAAAGGGAAAGTGAAAGTGGGTTTGTACCTACCCTTTACCAATGAAACATCAAACGTTAGTAGTAACAATGATATCAACGATTATAATCAGTGACTTCAATACATAAGTGTGCTACTAAGACAATCTTATGTATGAGAAAGAGATAAATGTATAGCAACAACAATGTATCTAGAAATTTTAAATTATGATGACAAACAATGAGATATAAATACTTTGCAAATGATAATACTTTTGTCACTTACATATTTCTAGATTAATACAAGTCAATTAATTACCTTAAAAGGGATGTCAAAGTGTTTGTAACAACAACAATTTAATAGCTATGACAGCAACAAACTACTTCATAAAAGAGTACTTTTCTAAGGAAATAACACACACTTTTAGCACTTAATGATATCAATTTTCCTAGCACAAGTTTCTGGGCAATTTTGTTGTTAGTATGGGCTGATAAGCACTGCAAATGGTGGTTGTAATGACAATGATTGTGACAACAACAAATTATTTGTTAGTAT
This sequence comes from Picea mariana, assembly GCA_032191745.1. NCBI lineage: Eukaryota > Viridiplantae > Streptophyta > Pinopsida > Pinales > Pinaceae > Picea > Picea mariana. The sequence goes on from JASDQU010324986.1 coordinate 7,729, forward strand.
TTCTAGACTAGGTTAGCAAGTTACTTCAGGTTAGTAGGATAGAAAATGAAGTTTAAGTGTAGGTTGAATTCGTGTCAAAGAGTTGAGGTGAGAAACTAGTTCCTTATAGGGTGATGGGGTCAAAGTTGGCATCTTCTTCTAAGGTTGTTAATTGATGATAATACACAAAATTCTAAGAGGGAAAATCCTAGGAGGAGTAGCAACTTAAGTCCTCAAAGATTTTGACCTCAAGAAACAAAGAGCTAGAGTGTAGGCACTTCTAAGCCCTAGCACCTTGCTCTCCTTATCCTTTTTATGGAGTAAAAATTATGCAACAATAACCAAATGCAAACCTCTAGAGTGATAGCACTTTAGGGCTCTAGGGTTTCACTATTTAATAGATCAATTTAGTGAAATCTTGGCAAATAAAGTAAGAAAGTAGCAAGTTAAGTTTCTTATTTCAAGCATTAAATACACCACACAATTTCATAATCTTGTATGAGCAAATAAAACCATACAAAAACCATTCAATAGATGAAAAAATGCAGATTCCACTTACTTGCACCAGGAATAATCATGAATATACCATGCAATATCACCATAAAACTGCAAAAATTGATCCAAGTTGCAAAGATAAGCCTTAAACAAGAGTGGCACCTCACTATTTCAGCCAATAACCCTAATAGGATGCAAATTTCAGACCTCTTGTCTTCCAATGACAAGATATGGTGAAAATGAAAGTCACTTTATGTTTATTTATACAAAAAAATAACCTTTAATTAATTTTAGGTCAAAATCAAGGTTGAGTTGGCCATTTTACTCAAAAATTACACTTTTACCAAAATAAATTCAATTTGCATCTAAAATGTCCTCCAAGGGTGACATCATGCCCTTCTAAGGTGACATTGAGCCCCATATATGGAACTTTGAGCTAGGAAAGTGGAACGCGTGGCCTCCAACAACCTAAAATGATGCCCACACATGCCACCAAACTCACAAATGCCTCCAAATATTAAACCATAGCTCTGGATGACGTCTAAGGCTATCATGGTGATGTCTAGGACCCTCAAGGGCTAAAATCCAAGTGGGAGGAGCATGAGACCTCAGGTTTAGGTCTTCCATAATGCCTCCAAAGGTAATTTCCTTCCTTCATCTGGTGTAAACCCTCAATATCTTCTTACCCCTGGCTGTGTTTCAACATCCATCTATGGGATTTGAGCCCCCATGAAGGTCTCAGCCAATCATTCCCACATGTGTACCTTTCCATCAAGAAAGGTCTTGCAGCAACAACAAGTACGCCCATCAGGGGTTCATAAGTCACAGGTATCATAGCATGTAAATCACATACAATAATTAAATTACCCAAACATGTGCATCAAACCCCCATTAACCTAAACAAATGCTCAAAGATGTTATGCAATTTGACAAGTTAGGTTTGGAGAAGGTCTCAGGGTGTCCTATTGGGCTATCCTCTCTTAAGTTTGGGGTGTTTCCCAGGTGAGATCTAGTCCAATTCATGTAAGTGTATGAGGTGGCATGGGGTAAATATTTAGGCATCGGTGCATGTGATAAAAAGGAAATGTAGAGTATTACTTGTGGGTGACTTTGTGGAGGGTGAGTTGCACCTTGTCATGGATGCAATTGTTTCCTAGACCACTCATTGCCTTTTACTCTTAGCTCTATTTATTTTTATCTTTTTCTCTTGTGCTTCAAGGAAATAGTTGAGGGCCACTATCTTAGCATGATGACTAGAGGTGACAGCGTTATCCATGAAAATTTCACAGAAATGAGAAGGTTGGATCGTGATCAGACCCCCTTTCTCTTGGTTATGCCACCAAGAGCCACTACCCTGGTTTGGTGACCAGATAGGTGGTAGTGTCATATCGCTACATGCCCATGGTCATAATAGGTCAACTCATGATGAGACCTCTTATCCATAAACTAGTAACTTGATTGTTTATGTTATCTTGTGGGTCTCATTTTGATTCGGTATCTTTTCATCGTGACTTATAAATAATTGTATTAAATGAGCATAAATTAAAGTGCACCATTAAAGAAGGGAAAACTCAAAAAAGAAGAGACATAAGCATCAAATATGAACACAAAAACTTGATAACGGAGTTCGTCCCCAGTGGACTACATCTATGGGTCATGCTATCAAATGGGTAGGCTCTTTCATTAACTCAGCAGCAGAATTTGGAAAATACATAAAATACCTCATTCTAAAATCAAGCTGCAGAAATAATGCTCAGATCAGAAAACAGACAGCAACACTGAATTCATGGCATCGAATTACCCAAACATGACTGTCTCCATGCTTTGATCCAACTCTAGCACTCCCAAGCCCAAGAAGAACTATGTATCGATTTTCGTGCCCTCTGTAACCTGCAATGATGACTGTACCATCTTGAAATTCATCCCCCACATGTCGTACGGTTTGCACCTCTCCCCCCTGGCTCTAGGAGGATTACACCTTTTAAGTAGTATCCATGGGCAGATGTATCAAGAGGTACCCGTGGTGCATTGGTTGTGGGCGTATTTGTTAAGGCTTGGGCATCAGCGAAGGTTCCGGGGTTCAATCCCACGGACTCCATTTTGGNTATATATATATATATATATATATATATATATATATATTGAAATATATTTTACTCCTGCTAACTTTAGCAGAGATTCTAGAATTCCTACCAACTGCTACTAAAGTTGGCGTGGTCCGCCAGATTTGGCAGACCCGCCACTTTTTTATTTTTCGAAGTCTATTCATGAGTTGTTATTGGACATTTCAGGGATGTCACGTGTCGCTCGCTAATTGGGCCACATGGCTTCCATTGATTATTTCAGTTGTTTTCTAACGTCGATCACCCCGTCAATCCATACATGAAACATGGTGCTCCTGGGTGGTGCCACGTGGCACTTTTCTACTGGTCCACATGGACCCCTAAAAGTCCCATTGGAAGGTGACACATGGAAGCCTCTGGTGCTACCATATGGCATGCTAGCATCAGCATCCATCATGCTGAAATCACCATGCCATGTCAGCTACTGATGTCAGCAATACGGACGATGATGAGGCCCCTGTTGACTTGACATGTTTGACCACAACTTTGACCGCAGATATCTTTCAAACTGTAACTTCGTTTGACAAGCCATTTATGTCATTAGAAATATTGTGACGCGTTCTTCATGATCATGTCATTTTCACTGAGTTTTGGGAACTTTGAATTTTTTCCCTTTCTCTATCTGTTGGAGCCATTTTGAGCATTCTAAGTTGCCTTTGTGAGTTCTGAGTTATTCTTATCCTTCTCTGGATCCTTTTTGGATCACGCCTTCATACTGAGAGATTTTTGGACCACCAAAATATTTCATCAATCAACAGGTAAGTGAGGGGATTTCTCCCTCACTCTTTCCTTCTCGATCTGCCATGCCTTGTTGGACTGTGTACCCTTTAGGCATACTCGAAGATAAGTAATTTCATTCCTATGTGAAGTCCTCAGTCTTTGATCTAGGATGGCATCTTCCTCCATCTACTCCTTGACTACTTTGTTGACCTATTGAATCCTATGAATGAACTTGTGGGTTGCATCTCTCTCCCTGACATCTTTCCCATACAGCAAGTCCAAGGTGATCTTAGGTAAATACTCAAGACAAGTCTCAACTGGCAAATACCGAGTGAAAAAATGCATGACTTGATTATACATAGGTTGGACATACAATAATTTATCATCCCATGACCTAGTATGTTGGTTGCAATATCCTTGAAGCAACTGGACCACTTATTTTTTACCACCTATGTTTGTATGTCAGCCTGTGGATGGAAAGAAATGATCCTCCCCATCATGGTGTCCATGAGTTGCCACAAATTTGTCCAATATTCTCTTAACAATTAAGACTCTCGACCCGAGATAATGAACGTATAAAACCCGAAATGGGCCCTTACATACTGGGATAACAAAAGAACAATTTTCTTGTCACACAACCTATCCACTTCTACACCTAAGTGTTGACAGGCGTAAGTGACACATCGTCAATTGGAAAGTCAAATCTGGACTGGGGTTGTCTAAATAACCCAAGTCGTTTGGAATGAAATGACCCAATGGGTTAATGGCTCCGTTGGCCAACAAAAGTCCTAAAAACAATAAAAGAAATAAACCAACCTAAAACTATGATTCTAACAAATGATATATTACTTACTAATGTTTATTAAAAGAAATGTGAATATACAAATGATTATAAACAATCTATATATAGTTTACAAAATTTACTTGAAATCTTGTGAAAATGAATGTTCATAATAATGTTTCAAAATAAGATAAAGTAAGAACATAAATCTTTTTATTTTTTAATGTTTATAGATTTTAAACTAATAAATACTAAGAAAATACAATTGAAGCAATGACATAGAAACAATCAAAGCTAATTAATGCAATCATCATCTCATTCATATATAAACAAATCTGAATAAAAGAAAGCAATGCACCTACTAACCTCTCATTGATCAACAGTATTGATCTAAATTCATCTCTATGTATTTGTATGAGCTCCTCTTAACCTATGTCAAGTGTAAACATATGAAAAAAGCAAGCATAATACTTCCTGAAGAAATTCAAGGAAGTGTTTCATATTTTGGAGCGAGTTTATAATGACAGAAAGACAAATAATTATATATCTTGTGACCTTGAAATGTCCAATAACTGAAAATGAAAGAAATTTCAATTATCAAGAATGGTGTTACTAACTATCTATCATCAGATGTAAACTCAAAATACTTGAATAGATGATCAGTCACAGATATAAACTAAACCAAAAGATAATGAACCATATAAATGAAAACATAACATGAAAAATTATATGCAGGCAGTCTAAAGCTAGTTCAATACAAATAAAGTTTCATATTCAGAAATTATATGAGAAACAATATTAACATTGCACAATCTACAAAAGCACAAAATCCAAAGAGTAAATTATTTTCTCATATAGTTTCAACAAAATATGTTCATCACATGGTCGAGGAAGAACTTTTCGGATAATAGACTATTAAAGATTGAAAAAATTAATATATAAATGATAGCAATTAACCATGTATTTTTTTTTGTTTGTTAATTTGTGCGAGACCTGTTGGCTACGCGATTAACCTGTGGCTTGAGAAACCGCGACTCAGGGGCATCTAAGCCGTCAAAATCACCCGGGGATCGCACCCGGCCTGAGCCACACCAACCCTTAACATGGTTGGATTTTTTGTCCCCGCAGGTTTCGAAC
>JASDQU010324994.1:0-12919 GCA_032191745.1 Picea mariana
CTTCCATTGAATCCAACATCTCTTGTAGTTCATCTTTTTTTACTATCTTCTTTTGTAAATCATTTATGTCCCTACGCATTTCTTCACCTTCATCAAGAGTCCAAGTAGGATTTTCTGGAGGCTTAGTTGGTGTAGAAGTTCCCTTTTTGGGTGGCATGTTGGCCAAGTATCACTTTTGAATCTTGATTTTGAGGTGGTTATGCTAGACAATATTTCTTCTGTTGTATATCTCAAGTTTTGGCCCTTCTGGGTAGGAAACTTTATTTTATGTAGTTCTCTGATATTTCTTCTCTGCAATGCCACAGGTCTGATCAAAATTGGATGTGCCAAGTGGAATTTACGGTAACTTCCCCACAACTTGCCGATTTTTGGCCTTTCCAAGAGATCTCACTTGTATAGCGTGCCCTGCCCAAAATAATTGATATAAAATTCTGAAACTCACACCACAAATACTAAAGATTGTCCACGATCCAATGCAACTAGTCCCATGCAATTTGGATACTCTAGGAAGAAGTTATGATTGTTTTACCTAGAACACCTTCTTGAGACTAGTCAATAGGACTAGTCAGATACCCTATTTTACACAAGGTGTATCTACAAATTTAAGATGACCCAAATGCTGAAATTGTTACCACATATACCTTTCTAATTTCTGTAAATAGCCTTTGGAGTTTATGGTCTGAAACATTACAGAAAAGTTTTTATAGCGAAAATATTGCAATGACTCAGTTCAGGATGATTCCAAAACCCTATCTTGTATAGGATGTATCTCCGAAAGTATAAGGCCTCAGGAGCTGAATTTTGAACTCAATGTACCTTGATTTGTGTACTAAATATCCTCAAAGACGTTCCTTCTGAAACATTGTAGAAAAAAAATTATAGTGAAAATTCCAATGTGTCTCAGATGTAGTAGCGAAACCCCAAGACCTTGAGCTCTGATACCATATGTTAAGAACCAAACATCAATATAGCATAGAAAAACCTCAAAAAAAGTACTCAACGCCTTGAAAAATAGATAATTTCAAATAATAATCCTCTTTGAGGGGGCAACCTCCTTTTACCCCACTTAAATGTTCAAGTACAAGATGATTCGAAATGAAAATGTCTCCTTGGTATATATAGGAGACTAGGAGGTATAATTACAACTAATGGCCTAAAGCCGACATAAATAAAATAACATTACTAATACAATATACCCCAATTAAGGGGTAATGAGCCAATATTAGGGCTTAACAAAATCTAACTTAGTAAAATACTTAGAATCTTTCAATTGATCAAGAAAATCATCAATTCTAGGAAGAGGATAGTTATTATTTACCATAATTTTGTTCAAGGCCCTGAAATCTACACACATGCACCATGTACCATCTTTATTTGGCACTAAAACAATTGGTGATCCACATGGCGGTCTGCTTGGCATGATGACTCATTTGTCAAGCAACTCTTGGATTTGTTTTTTAATTTCAGCATTCTCCATGACTGACATCCTATACATACCAATGTTTGGAAGAGGGAAATCTTGTTGCAATTGTATCTCATGTTGGATACCCCTTCTTGGAGGCAATCCCTTTAGTTCCTGAAACATCTCAGCATATTGGTTAACAACCTCATATAAATCAGATTTCAACTTTGCATTACAACCTTGGAAAACTTATTTTTCAACATTGTCTTTGGGTTTTATCATCAAGAGGACAAAACCCTTACTATCATTGACTAATCTCTTCATTTGTCCTGCATTTACAAGTGACAAATTCAACTTTTTTGTATGTGCTCTAACAATGTACTCAACTCCATTTTTAAACAAATGATACGTGTTCTCATGACGATAAAATATGGCTCTCATATCATATAAGTATGGGCATCCCAACATAATACCACATATATCCAAAGGAATAACATCAAGCTCTACCTCATCTATAAAATTTGCAGTGATGGCAAATCTAAGTTTACGCCTTCTTGTCACATGCAATTTGGCATTGTCACATATCCATCGTAGAGAGTATGGTTTAGGATGTGGAATAGTTTCCAATTTTAATTTCTTGACAGTGTCTTCAGATATGAGGTTTGCTTGAGATCCAGTATCAAAAAGAGTATCTATCTTGGTATGCTTTGAAATAGCCCTTATGTGGAAAAGCTCTATTCTTTCTTTTTCATGTTAAGTTTCATTGAGGCTACTACTACTTGAAGAACTAGTACTTTCAATATAACCCTTACCTTGAAAACCCATGTCTGTAATTTTTGTTTCATCACCTGAATCACAACCTAAATCATGTTGTATGGTTGCAGCAGTCTTTGGTTTCCCTTTGTTGTTGAACTTTTGGGGTCTCTTTTCAGGATGAAGTTTCCAACAATGGTCTTCATCATGGCCATCCTTTGAACAGTGTTTACATGTAATTTTTTCTCCCTCTTTCCTAACTGAAGCATTATTTTTCCCATTTCCCCTGAACTTCCTCTTTCCCTTGTCTCCATGACTGAATGGATTTTTGTTTCCCTCTTGAGGTTCATTCCTCCCTATTGATTCTGAATGAGTTCCATGTACACAAACTTCATCTAGATTTGAAGTGTTAAAAACATAAGTATTGTGTACCTCAAGTAGCTATATAAAGCTCCAATGTATTTGAGTAAAGTTTCTTGAGAAGACAAATCTATACCCAAAACCAAAGCTCTTCTTCTAAATTCTTGAGTAAAGCTTTGCACACTTTCTCCTTTAGCTTGTTTAAATTTTTTCCAATCCATAATAGATTTTTGCATGTATGCTAATGGATAAAATTGCCTTTTAATTGCAACAATAAAATCATTCCAAGAGGATAAAACTTTACCATGTTTATTCATGTCCTCTTGATTTTTGGCTTCCCACCAAATGAGTGTTGCACTGTCCAATCTTAAAGAAGCAAGTTGAATCTTCATTTCATCATCTTGAATCCTTTGTATCCTACAATACACTTCAATCTGATGAATCCAGTTATCTAATTTCTCAGCATTTACCTCTCCATTGTACATTGGCAATTCAAACTTAATATCAAGCTTTAACAAAGGAGTTTGTGGAGGAATTTTACCATGTCGTTTTGGAGAATTTGGAGGTGGTTGTGAAATGGTAGAATAAATGGAAGGTGAAGGTGAAGGAGGTGGAGAATCACCATTCCCTCCCTTTCCTTTTGGAGTTTTATCACCACTGTCTTCATTGCCCTTTGGAGGGTTGAAGCTTTCACCTTGCAATATTGCATTTATTTCTTCAAACAAAACTTTCTCCATTTTTGTCATATCATAGAAATCCTTTCTGAAAGTTTCCTCCTCTGAAGGAAGAGTTCCATGACTCTCCTCATGAGCCATACTTGGTGAATATCTCCTTGAAGCTTGAGGTGATTGTACAGTTCTTTTTCTTGAAATTTGAGAATTAGGATCTACAAGGTTACCTTCTCCTCTTGTGAGCTTCAACCTTGTAATCATCAGTAAAAAAACACATGCAAACAATCAGGCCTTCAAAAACCTATGCTCTGATACCAACTTGATCTGAAAATGAAAAGGCTTCAATCTTTGTAATATTTGCAAGTTTTTAATTATGTGTGCTTGGGAAAAAGGATTAGTTTGCAAACACATAAACTAGAGAGTTTCCACATTCAAGATGCACATAATAACCAACAATTAACAGCTAACAGTAAACACATAACACATCAAATGATAAAGGATTTCATCCCTCTCTTAGGCTACATCTCCTGGTCCACCATCTAATGGATCTTTTATATTATTTTCTCAAAGTGATAAAAAAAAAGTGTTTTACAGTGCTCAAAATTCCAAATAGATGGGTCCAATGGCTCCATAACATCCAAAATCCTTTAGATGGGCTCTTTCGGCACCTGGTTTGGCCAAAAAATGAAGAATATAGACCTCCTGGAAGTTTTCTCCTTCGAGCTTGTTGTCTCTGCTTCGCCAATTCGCACCTATGTGTGTGTAACCTGGATTCTAGGCGTTTCTCGTGCCTAAACCCATCACGTGCGCCCGTTTCCACAATTTGCATGAATTTGTCGCACAGTTAGGGGACTTAGCACCCAAACCAATGGAGGAGTTGGACGCGTGGGCCATATGACCACGTCCTAGCGCAATCTGTGGCATTTGTTGCAACTGTTGTGGTTGTGACAAGTGTCGGTGCATGGGGGAGAGCCATTTGAAAACCCCGCAAAAATGCTTCATGAGGTAGGGTCACATGGGAGGTGTATACAACCGGGGGTTGGGGCTAAGCCCCAGCTCGGACCCCGCCAAAACTATACCATAAACCAAATTCAAATATATTTAAACATGTTATATGGTAAGAACAAATGTGTGGGTGGGTTGGTCGCCCAACCCTTGCCAAACCACTAGCCATTGTCTAGGAGGTCCTGGGTTCGAGCCCCCAGAACTCCAACATAATTTTTACACTGTAACAGGGTGACACATAATTTTTACACTGTAACAGGGTGCCACATGGCAGCCCATGCCTGGGTCACGTGGCACCATACAATTTGCCAAAAATATGCCATGTGTCTTAAAATGATTCGCCCACGTACCTGCAAACTTAGCACTACCAACTCAGCATTGCCAACTCAGCTTTACCAGCTCAACACTGCCAACTCAGATGCCACGTGTGGGTCCGTACCCTGCCACATCATCCTGTACGGACTGTACAGTCAGAAAAATTTTGCCTGTTTGGAAAAATGAATAGAACACGATATCTCACTCATATGATGTTCATTTGAACCCGTTCGAGTTGCATTGGGTTCGTGAGGATGAGGCCTACGGGCCTATCTGTTTTGAAGTGATTCTAAGAACTTTGATTTTTGAGCAAAATTTGATCCCCTGGATCACCAAGCGCATGTTTAGATAGAAGATCTGCATCCCTATTGGAGTTCTTGTAAATGTGTTCAAAAATGACAAGATTGAAACTTTTGATCATGTCCCTTATCCTTGCTTTCCAACCCTCGATTGCATAGACTTGAAGTCTGCCTCTATTGGACAACCATTCAATCACCACTTTTCAATCGCCCAAGATTTGCAAGCATTGGATTGAAAGATGTAATGCCAACTTGAGTGTTTCCCATGCACCCATAAGATCTGCTTTTGTGTTAGTTCCTTTGCCACAGTTAAGTACCCATCTAATGACTGAATAATTTGAAAATTTTAAAACTCCTCCCGCTCCGCAGAATAAACCATCAAGCTGGGAAGCCCCTTCAAAAAATGTGACTGTAATATTGCTATGTTGAGGTATCATAATGTTCCTCGGGAGTCTATCCTTTTTTGGTACATCATTGCCAATTTGTAGTGCCAGTGACTTAAATATCACAGCATGAAGTGAAGGAATGCTCCCCTGAAAATGGCTATGTTCCTTTCGATCCATAAAAACTAACCTATATGAGCAACTAATGTCGATGGAATTGTCTTATCCTCATATAAGTTCTTGAAGCACTCCTCCAATGAATTACCTTTCCAGTTGTTTGTATAACCATGTTTTATTCTCACCTTATCCCAGACTCACTTTGTGAAGGGGAAATACTGAAATAAATGATCAATATTTATCAGATTCTTGATTACATAGATAGCATAAACCAGGACCTTCCCATCCTCTAGATTGAAGGGTATCCCAGGAGAGAATCTTTCTTTCCACTGCCAACCAAATAAAAAGTTTAATTTTTAATTGTATTTTCCATTTCCAGATTGCTCTTCTCCAGCCACCAAATTTCCTCATATTTTTAGTAGACAGTATGGCCCAGTAAAAAAGATTTGCAGTGGGAACTCTGGAATTATCACCATCTGTCCACATAAATGACTCTTCGCTATCCTAAATATATGCTATGGATTCAATTAGAGCCCTTCTGAAATGTTCCCATTCATTTCGTTGGTTTCAATCCCATTTCTTCACCCTTGTGAGCATCACCCGATGCAATGAGTGCTAAGTGGACTATTCAAATCATGAGAATTATTGGTCAATTGCAACTAATACTCATGGATATGGGTCATAGATTAATGAATTACACTATGCAGTTAATCCCGAAAATAATATCTAAGTCCTATATCATTATTGTTAAGCCAAGTAGAGGAAAAATGTTGTATGTCGTTGAACCTCATAGCTTGCGCCAAAGTATAAATATTTCGGTAATGAAGAGAAGATACAAGATTTAATGAGAGAAATGAATTTTCCCCCATTCCAAGAATCCTATCTTTTCCAAGTGCTATGAGTTGACCCGATCTCGGGTTCCAACTCAACCAGTGGTTGATTAAATGAATTGATTTCAATAGCCCACCCATATTCTTGATGTTTCCTTATGCTGGAACGATTGAGACTTGAACCATTTTTTTATTGTTGTGTGAGGGAGATACTTGTCCTTTATAACGCAATGCCAGATACCTGAACTTGTTAAAACCCTCCAAAGAGTGTTTGCAGCCAAGTCTTGTTTGAAATCAAAGATATTTCGAAGGCCCTAGCCCCCATAACGATTTGGTAAATAAATATGATTCCATTTGCAAATATAGTAGTGTTTTGTGTCATTGTTTCCTTTCACAAGGAAATTGACCATTAATTTCCTCATGGAATTTAGAATAGAGCAAGGAATAAATACTAAAGATAGCCAGTACACAGGTTGGCTTTCTAATACTGATTTTAATAATGTGAGCCTGCCTCCCAATGATAACCATTTGTAGCACCAATTATCGATATTTTTTTTCATTCTTTTAATCAACCAGATCCAATCAACAGCACGTTGAGGACTAGTCTTTAAATAATAACCGAGATACTTGAATATTGTGGCAAGATCAATGAAATTATAAGGAAACAAGGCTTTGTGAGAAGATAACTCCTGCTCTGATAATATTTCTTGAAGAAAGGTGGACTTTGTAGCATTTATCAATAAGCCTGAAGCTAAGAAAAATGATTTTAATATCTTATCTATCTCCCACCATTCCTGCAAAGTAGCATTTGTCATAATAATTACATCATCAACAAATAAATATGGAGGATTTTAATGGTTCTAGAGACATTTATACCCGCCAAGTTCCCTTCTCTTTGACTTTCCTTTAATAATAAATGTAATCCTTCCATAACCAGGATGAAGAGTAAGGGGGACAATGGGAAGCCTTGCCTTAAACCTCTTCCACTTTTAAAGAAATATGTGGCCTCTCCATTTATTAAAATAGCAAAAGAAGTTGAGACCATGCAACTCATGATCCAGTTCGTCACCTTTAAACCCAAACCTATTTGAAGAAGAATCATCCTCAATAGATCCCAATTAATACAATCATAGGCCTTTTGTAGATCCAAATTTAAAACTAAGGATTTTATCTTCTTTTTTTTAATGTTGTGAAGACACTCATGAAAATTTCCTATAGCATCCTGGATTTGACACCCTTGTAAAAATCCCAGCTACCCCTCAGAAAGTGATCTAGACAAGATAGGCTTTATCTGATTTGCTATAATTTTTGAATTTATTTTGTAGTAGAGGTTGCACAGAGAGATTGGTCTATAATCCCAAAAGGAAAGAGGCTTGTTTACTTTGGGAACTAAGGCTATGAAAGTCGAATTTAAACCTCATGAAATGTTGCCTTTTTGTCTCGACTCTTCGACCATATTGAGAAGATCCCCCCTAACTAGATCAAATAAGTGTAAAAATAATTTCACAGTCCATTCGTTCGGGCCTGGAATATTATCTATCTTGAATTTTGTTAGAATATCTCTTAATTCCTCCAATTGGATCGGAGAATACAATACCTCGGCTTCAGCTTTTGTGACCATTCTAGAGAATTTTTCCGCCACTCTGACTTGTTCGGGAGTAGATGGATCATCATGATCCTTGAAAAAATGTTTGAAATTTTTGATAGCTTCAACTTTACTGGTATTTTTACCTGTGTGTATGTGCCCCTCATCATCCATGATCTCCCATATATATTTGTTATTGCGCCTGAAATTTGTGAAATTATGAAAAAATTTAGTATTTTGATCACCACTCCGGATCCATATGGCCCGACTGCGTTGACGCCATAGTTCTTCACTTTTATTAATCAACCTGTTCCTTTCTTGTTCCAGAGATTTTAATAAATTTTCTTCCTCTAGAGTGATATCACCTCCTAGAGTATTTTGAAATAGTGAATTAATATCCTTTTCCAAACCCCTGAGATGAGCATTTGCCTGTTGGTAACGAAGCTTTTGCCACTGCTTTGTATTGTCCTTAAGATCCTTTAACTTCCAAATAAGTATTTTTTGTTTTCCTTCCTCTTCAATATATTTTGAATTATTCCATAATGCCTGAACCATTAACATAAATTCTTGTTCCATAAGCCATTGTGGATTAAGCTTGAAATGATAAGCTTTAAATTTTGGAGGCATCTCCAGCTAGAGAATAATTGGGGCATGATCAAAAATGAAAGGGTATTCCACCCAAGACCTGTAGATTTCGACTCTAGATAGAAAATCCTTCAAAATGAGGAATCTGTCCAATCTCTTGGTGATCCGATCAGCACCAGTTCGGCCATTTCTCCACGTAGGAACAACTTTCCCTAGGACCAGATCTATAAGATTTTTCTCTTGGAAAAAAGATTTAAAATAACTGGTCGAATGTCCCACAGATGAAGTGCCTCCCCAGACCTCTTCTGAGGAGAGGGTCAAGTTGATATCCCCCACAATAATAAGATTATTTTTTGATAGTAAACTCGAGTCTGCCACCTGTGTCCAAAACTGCTTCCGCTCCAAACAGGGCTCGTACACATTTAAGAAAGAAACCTCCCTTTTGCTTGCTAAATTGATCCTTGTCAATAATATCCCACCATAGATAAGGAATGCAACTAAATCGAACACATTTGGATCCCAAGTAACCAACATTCCACCAGAAGTTCCCACAGAGTTGACAACACAACTAAACCAATTCGGCCTTAAAGTACTCATAAATATTCTATCTTTTTCTGAATGAACCAGTGTTTCCTATAAGAATACAATATCAAGATTTATCAAGGACACTTCAAACTGAGACTAATTTAAGGGTGCCTCTAGTCCCTCTGAGGTTGAGAGAGAGCATAATCATTACTTCGCCCGCACCAGGGCCTTCATTGCTCTAAGTACCCCACCCTCTAAAGTAGAAGGAGTAGTTGAATCTAATGATGATAAGANAAGGACACTTCAAACTGAGACTAATTTAAGGGTGCCTCTAGTCCCTCTGAGGTTGAGAGAGAGCATAATCATTACTTCGCCCGCACCAGGGCCTTCATTGCTCTAAGTACCCCACCCTCTAAAGTAGAAGGAGTAGTTGAATCTAATGATGATAAGGTAGCAGACGTTTTGTGCGCGCTTCTAGTTTTAATAGGAAAATGTTCAATGCCCAGTCCCCGGGACCAGGAATATACCTTCCCTAACCCAGCAGCAAGAAGACGCAATGAGCTAGCCTCCCCAGCATCAGAAGGGGGATTTATAACATACTTTCCAAGGAATACTGGTAATTTAACCATTGAGTCACAGTCTCGGATAAATGGTAAAAAGGAGTCAAGGATAGCAAAAAGAGTTGAATCGTCTTCCTCCAGTTCCCAATAACCAGGAAGAGAAGAGGGATCTTCCAGCTGTGGAGACTGGGACACAATTAAGAGTTAAGTTGATGAAGTACCCTATAAACCAGTAGAAAGGGTCCGTGGAATACCAGCACTAGACACAGCTTGGGAACGGGGTAAAGTAGTAGGATTAGTCCTCGGGGAAACATCTGGTAAAGGAATCAATATATCCTGACACCCAATAGTTGACTAGAGGGAACAGAAACCCCCCCATCTATGTATCGATATTTCTCATCATTTTTTGTCGTGAGTTTTAACCACTCTGAGGAATTTATAGCATCTCGTTCCCATAGAGACAAAGAGGAAAAGGTAATAGGACAGAAAGTTTTTAACTTACTCACTATCGAATCCAAAGACTCTAGTGAGTTGTCATCTCCCTGAGCCAGGCGTAAGGGTCCTAGACCGTAGAACCCTATGTCCGGAGAAGAATATTGAGTGTCATGCACGAGAGTTGTTCAATCTGGTTCTCCATCCCAATCATCAATGCCTTTACAGTCGCGTTGCAAATGGTTAGTGCTTCGACATAAGCTACATATAAAAGGAACACCTAAGTAGTCCAGCCGTTGAAGATAGCGTCGACCCCTCCATTCAATCTCTAGCTTTTCCGGAAGCCCAAGATGAATATCCATTTCAACTAAAACCCGGCCAATATTCCTTGAAACCGCAGATAATGAGTCTTTATCAACTGAAATAAAATGGCCGAGAGTATTCCCAATAGCCTATAGCACACCTTCATTCTAGAAGTGCAAAGGTAAACCTGGAAAGAGTACCTAGAAGTGTCTTTGAGAAAAATACTCAGTAGCTAGATCAAAAGCCACTCGCCACCTTTTTAACATGAGGATGTTGCCTCCGTTAATCCATCTCTTCTCCAGTAAAATTGATACATCCTCTAGATATCTACAAAGGAAACCCAACTAACCTTTGGTAAGGTGGATAATCTCAGGGGTATAGCCTAACTGTGGCATCCATACTTTTTCTAGCTAGTCTGGGAAAGTATCCCTCCGTAAGTTCCCATAAGAAAACCTTCCAACCAAACCACAGAGCACCATTCTGCATGTTTCCTCCAATCCTATATCAGAACCAAGTACCAACCATCTCAAAACCTTATTTGACTTCGAATTTCTTTTGCATTTGCGTTGTGGTGGAGAATTACAAATGGCCTTCCTCCGGAAGCCAGTGAAGCCCTCCTTTCTATCTTCGTAACTCTGGCTTCCCCCAAAAGTTTGGTGTTGAGCCTCCGGACCTGATTCAGATAAACTAGGAAGGGAGTCTGTGAAGGAGGGTTGAAAGTCCACACCTCCACAAAGAGGATGCTCGCTAAGGGAATGCACAGCAGGAGAAGATTCCTTCGAGAAAGTAGAAAAATCGTTTGTTTTTTGTTTCCCCGGGCTATCTATGGTTTTGAAAAGACCGGCCTCCTTCCAGATTGTTTCATCCACTTCACCCTTCAAACCTCGGACCTCATCATTAAAAGCTGCCAGTTTGGAGGAATCCATTTAGTGGCCACCTGGATTCCACTTGTAAATAGCCCAATAAACAAGTGTCACCGCAAACCAAAGTTTAGATGTCATAAATAATAGACAGAATGTCACATGGGAGTCAATTAAGTAGTGAGTCCACATGTAAGCTTCAATAAATTTCTAAACACAGAAACCGCTAGGTTCGAAGAACTTTGGATGGTAAACACAGTTACCAAGAAGGGAAATGAGGATATTAAAGAGCAGTAGTTAATATCTGACAACACCACATCAACCATCAAAATAATCGAGCACCACACTTAAGACTGAAACTCCGCTAAAATATCAATAAGGCAAATGATGAATACTTAGATATAGTAAGGTTCTAAGTCCCTGGTTGGGAAACACAATTACCGAGAAGGGGGAAAATGAGGATACTAAAGAGTAGCGGTTAATACACCGACCCCACCAACAACCTTAAATCATATCAAGTTTTAGAAAATTTCAAGTAACCTTATCTTAAAGCATATCAAGTTTTAGAAAAATTCATAAGTTTTTAAATCTTAAAGCATATCAAGTTTTAGAAAAATTCGGAAGTTCTTAAAACATTCTTTTGGCACAATTTAGACTCCATTAGACTTTACCTTGGGCACTATCTCATGAGATAATGTTGTCATGAGGTTTTGGTGTCTTATCGATGTAAATGTCACTTTATTCACAGGCAATTAAAGTGTTAAGACATCACATCACTTTTATATATACATACACACTCAACATTACATCTACTTACAAATGGGCTAAAATGTTCACCTTTCATGATTTAGAAAACCAACCTAACATATATGGAAAGATTTAGTGACTTGTGATTAGATTTGATATGATATAAAGAAACATGTTAGCATGGTGGTTTCACAGTCTTCATGACGTCATGAGATTAAAAAAAAAAAATTGTAGTTAGGAAACAAAATAAATCTTTCAATATTAATTTTTTTAAGCTTCTTATTTTGTAGTTGGAAACAAATAGATGTTTTTCAATATCTCCTTTCTTGGTAAGCCTCCCATTAGGGGTTTTGCTTATAAATAAATTTACAATAGCTTCTTTTGAATCCAATATTTTGAATAAGGTTTTTATTGATTGGTATTTAGTCTTTGATTCAATTTAATTTGGATTGTAATTAGTCTCTCTTGGTGCTTTTAATTTCATCAATTTTTAACGGTGTTGGATACAAATGTTGAAGTTTAACAATACAAGTAAAATAAAAATATATATTGACAAAGTTAATAATTAAACGAAAGATCAATATAATAGGATCACCAACATGGTAGGTCAATAGTATAAGTGCTTGGTTCGACTCTGACGTCCTCTATTCCATCCACTTGTGACTGACTTTGTTCTTGGTGCACCCTTTGCAAAGTAGCAGGGAGTATGTAGAGGGTGCATGCTTGGCAAGCATACCGAGGCTGCTTTTCCAAGCAGTGAGCATAGTATAACTGCTTGAGACACTTGATGTTCCTTGGAATTGTCCACTTCTTGATAGTTAGTATTTGAGGGTTACCTTAAATCATTCCCTTAATATGGCATGGGAAGGTATTTTACCTCCTCTTTGATGAAGGCACACTAGACTTATTTGTAAACAACTAATTACCTTTTAAGATTCACAATACTTTCTTGAGATATTAGAGATGGTTGTCCCACTTCTTATTGTAGATGAGGATGCAATCAAAGACGATGAGAAAACTCCCAAGGAAGTGATTGAAAATATTGTAAAGGGGTCATGGAATGTTGAGTGGGCATTGGTTAACCTAAAGGGCATGCCCATTGTAACATCCTTGACCCCGTAAATACCATTAGGTTGGTGGGGTGTACGGATTTTTCACATTTTTCCAATAAATCACTTTTCTTAAAT
>JASDQU010324996.1:2699-12919 GCA_032191745.1 Picea mariana
CTTAAATTTTTTTTGGGTTCAATTTTTTAATTAATAATTTTTGGGGTTCAACTTTAAATTATACGAGTGTTTCTTCATATTTAAAAGCTTAGTTTTATAAAATTAGTTTGGGCGTTTGTGGTTTTGCTAATGGAAAAAGTACATAGTTAAAAGTTTGAGGTGAAGAAATTTAATGGAAAAAATAACTTTGAGTTATGGAAGCTTAAGATGTGGGATCTACTTGTGCAAAAGGGATTCCAAAAGGAATCAGCGGGCAAGTCAAAGAAACCCGCAAATATGTAGAATGAGGATTGGGAAGATATGAATGCAAGAGATTTCATTACCATTCGTCTATTTCTAGCAGATGAAGTTATGTTTAATATCGTTGGAGAGGTAACAACAACAAACTTATCGAGCAAGATGGAAAGTCTTTATATGATGAAATCCTTGACGAACATAATCTACCTGAAGAGGTAGTTATACAATTTGCGAATGAAAGAAGGTACCAAAATTGTTGACCATTTAAATACTTTCAATACTCTTACATGTCAGTTGACTAGTATGGATGTAAAATTCGAAGATGAAGACAAGGCAGTCACACTACTGTGTTCAGTGCCTGAGTCTTGGGATCATTTAGTCACATCTATTAGATTTAGCTCAATAGATATCCTTGATTATGATATTGTTGTGGGAGTTTTTTTTACTGAGGAGATGAGGAGAAAATCTAGTCAAGAAAGATCAACATCGGAAGCAATGGTCGCTGGAGGTCGATCTAAAGAAAGAGGGAAAAATCTGAGAGGTACATCAAGATCTTAGTCAAAAGGAAAGAAGTAAGCTAAATTGTTGGTACTTTGAAAAATCAGGTCATCTCAAGAAGGATTGTTGGAAAAGACAACACACATCCAAAGAGGACTCCACAAAGGAAACAAATTTAGTTGAAACAAGTTCAGGTTCAAGTATGGTTGATGGGCTATTATATACATATAATGTTTCACAACATCATCAAGATTGGTTAATAGACACTGTTGCGTCCGATTATATGTGTCTTCATAGAAATTGGCTCTCAACTGACCAATCTAAAGATGACGGTGTTGTTTTTATGGGAAATGATATTTCTTGTAAAATTGTTGGGATTGGTAGTATCAGGGTTAAAATGTATGATGGTACTATAAGAACATTAACAGATGTGAGGCATGTACCTGAACTTAGAAAGAACTTGATATCTTTGGGAGTTCTATATTCTGGTGGTTATAAATGTACAATTCAAGGTGGAGTAAAGAAGGTGTTCAAATGCATCTTAGTAGTTATGAAGGCTAAGCATATCAGGAATCTTTATCAACTAGAAGTAAGAACTGAATCAAATCAAGCGACAGTAGTATTTGAAAGTGAAAGTGACTCTACACATTTATGGCATGAGAGTTTGGGTCATGTGAGGGAGAAAGGGCTTATGGAACTGGTTGACCATAAGTTAATTCGATGCTTAAATTCTTGGAATTTGAATTTATGCAAGCATTGTATTTATGGAAAATGAAGTAGACATAAGTTTAAAACATGAAGACATATTAGTAAACGTATTTTTTATTATATCCATTCAGAGGTTTGGGGACCATCTCCTAAAGTTTCTTTTGGAGGATCGTCATATTTTGTAATATTGATAGATTATTACTCTAGAAAGGTGTGGATCTATTTATTAAAAAGAAAAGCTTATGTATTTAATGCTTTTAAGCAATTTAGAGCTTTGGTTGAAAAGAGAATTGAAAGGTCAATCAAGTGCTTAAGAAAAGATAATGGAGGTGAGTTCACATCCAAGGAATTTTAAAATTATTACAAGGAAGCTGGGATCGAAAGGCATAAAACCATTGTTTATACTCCTCACCAAAATGGTGTTGTTGAGCACATGAATAGGACTCTTCTAGAGAGAGCAAGGAGCATGTTCAGTAATGCCAAGTTGCAACAGAAATTGTGGAAAGAAGCAGTGTTTACAACATGTTATCTGGTAAATTGATCACCATCATCTACAATAGACTGTAAGATTCTTTAAGAGGTATGGACAGGTCACCATTCTGATTATTCAAATATTAATTTTTTTGGTTGTGAGGCCTATGCTCTTGTTCCTAAGAATCAACGTTCTAAGTTAGATCCCAAATAAAAAAGGTTTATCTTTGTTGGGTATGGTGATGGAGTTAAGGGATATAGATTGTGGGATTATATTGCCCACAAAATCACCATTAATAGAGATTTCATATTTGATGAATTATCACTCATAAAATCAGATGTGGTAGATGTTGAAATGAATCAGGCATAAGTATCACAAAGTCAGTAAATTCAATTGGAGACTCGATCATCTTCGGGAGAGAAGGAACATGAAGATGTTCATGAAGAAGCTCATGTTGAAGAAGATGAAGATACAAAAAATATTCAGGAAAATGTGGATATGCCACAACCATCTCTAAGGATATCTACACGGGTCAGGAATCCTCCTATAAGGTATGAAGATTATGTTTCATATGTAGTTTTTATTTCTAATGATGGGGAACCTAGTTGTTATCAGGAAGCAATGGAGGTAACTGAAAGTTCCAAATGGAAAAAAGCTATGAAAGAAGAAATGGATGCCTTAGAGGGAAATAAAACATGGGACTCGATAGAACTTCCAAAGGACACGAAGGTTGTCGGTTGCAAGTGGGTTTACAAGTTGAAAAAGGGTGTTGATGATAAAGTTGAAAGGTACAAAGAAATAGTGGTAGAAAAAGGGTATTCGCAAAAGGAAGGTATTGATTTCCATGAAATTGTTTCACCAGTTGTTAAGCTTGTTTCAATTTGTATTGTGTTAGCACTAGTTTCTTTACTTGATCTTGAGTTAGAGGAACTAGATGTTAAAACAACATTTTTACATGGAGATTTGGATGGGGAAATATATATGGAACAACCAGAAGGGTTTGTTCAAGATCACAATAAAAGGTTTTTTTTCAAACTCAAGAATTCATTGTATGTCCTGAAGCAGTCTCCCAGGAAATGGTACAAGAAGTTTGAATCCTTCATGGAGAGCCACAATTTTACAAGAAGTGAGTATGACCATTGTGTTTACTTTAAAAATTTGGAAAATGGAATATTCATTATTTTGGTGTTATATGTTGATGATATGCTTGTAGAAAGAAAAAACATGGTTGAGATCAATAAGTTGAAGTCTCATTTGGCTAGGACATTTGATATGAAGGATCTAAGAGCAATAAAACAAATCTTGGGCATGGAGATACATAGAGACAGGAAAAATGGTAAGATGTGGTTATCAAAACAAAGGTATGTTGAGAAAATGCTTATGAGGTTCGGTATGAATAATGTAAAACCAGTAAAAATCTCTTTGGCTTCCCATTTCAATATTTCTTCAATTTTATGTCCTAGTAATGATGAAGAAAAGGAATATGTGTCTCATGTATCATATGCTAATGTAGTAGGAAGTTCGATGTATGCGATGGTAAGTACTAGGCCAGATATTTCACATGCAGTTGGTGTTGTCAGTACATACATAGCAAATCCAGGTAAAGAGCAATGGGCAACAATGAAATGGGTTCTTTTGTATCTTAAGGGCACCAATAATTTTTGTATCACCTATAATGGTTGCAGTGATTTAGTATGTGGTTATGTCGATTTAGATTTTTCACTTGTGACCTGGAAAAAAGGAGATCCACTTCAAGATATGTCTTTAATCTTATAGGAGGACATGTTAGTTGGATGTCAAAGCTTCAAAAACAATTTCCTTTATCCACTACAGAGGTAGAATATAAAGTTGTCTCACATGCTTGCAAGGAGGAAATTTAGTTAAAAGGTTTGTTGGGTGAGTTTGGAAGGATGCAAGACAAGGTGAAACTATACTGCGATAGTCAAAGTGTTATTTATTTGGCTAAAGATCCAACTTATCACAGTAAGACAAAGTATATTCCTATTAAATACCATTTTGTAAGACATGTTATTGATGAATGTGGAGTGGCTCTGGAAAAGGTCCTTACAAAAGAAAATTGTGCAGACATGTTCACAAAACTAGTATTGTTAGAGAAGCTATGATCGTGCTTGACTTCTCTTGGCTTGCACAAAAGGTGATGAATAAATTTGGGCATTATATTCAGGTAAATTTTCATCAAGATGGAGATTGTTGAAACTGTGCCAACCAATTCCCACGAATTTAGATATGGGAAAATTTTGCATCTCCTATTATTTTGCATTTAGTTGAACCAAATTATCTAAAAATATAATTTGGTTAGGTGCACATTAAATCTATGTAATTGTTGGAAGATGTTGTATCTATGTAAGCCCATAGAGGCAAAGTATGGGATGAGAGAGAGTGAGTGATGGTTGTAAGTTGGGTTTGGTTGTTGTAATTCTCCCTTTGAACAATAAGATAATCGATTATCATTGCCCTGTGGAGGTTTCTCTTACAAAGGGTTTTACCGCGTAAATAGTTTTGTTCATTTGTTTGATTTTTGTTGTTGTTTTATTTTCCATCAAATCTTGTTGTGTTTATACTTCCATTTCCCAATAGTTCCAACAATTTCTAGTTGGATTTCAAACAAAATTGATCAGAAAATATGTCTAAAAAAATGCTAGAAAGTAGAATGTTTAAACTACGACATTCCTTTACTAAAATAAGAAAAAGTGGTTATTAAGTTGGCAAAATTATCCACCTTACAATATTGATGCATGAGAAAAATCACATTTGAATTGCTTCAAATTCAATGGTGTCAACCCAACCTTATGCAACATTTAATACTACAACATGGTACATATTGATTCTCATTATTGCACAAAGGTTAAACACTAAAAAGTTATTTTCGATAACTTCCAAAAATATCACACTTTTAAAAAACACTTGTATAAACCTACAACACACCATTAAAACAAAACCTTAGAAATTTTCCAAATAATTTTTAATAAAACCTATGAAACCATGGAAACATTTTATCTCAAAAATGTTTGTGGTCATTTAACAATGGCCTTAACTTTCTTCGGCTCCATCTTCCAACTATCTTGAAAACTTATAAAATTCAAATATATTATATAAATCAATATTTTTTTAGATTAACGAATAACTTCACTAGGTATGTTTTTCTTTTCATATTATACATATACATATTATTCAATAAACAATAGAATTTTAATTTTAAATTAGACTTTATTAATGAAAAACTATAATTTTGATAATGAAATTTTGCAATTTCAAAAATTTTAACATTACACATGAATTCATTGAAACAACTTCATATTAAAATTTCAATGATTAAAAATTGTAAGTCCAACAAACCATAAAAAAATCCTTATGAAAATTGGATTATTCCATGAGTTTGTAATATGTAAACGCATGCTAAAACCATAGATAATTCATTTCTCTATTATTAAGAAGTGTTACAAATAAATAGGTAAATGAGGAGTTGGCACTTAGCTAGAGTGTTAGCACTGGGTATTCTAGTTAGCTAAGTAAGTGGTAATTCTTAATTTCAGTTAGAAATGTAGGTGGTAGATTTAGATGTATTTTTTGGGGATATATTGATCCTCAAGCCTATTTTTATGTTTTATGTTCAATTCAATAGAGAAGTATCAATAAATTTCTATATATTTTTGT
Organism: Picea mariana; assembly: GCA_032191745.1. Classification (NCBI taxonomy): domain Eukaryota; kingdom Viridiplantae; phylum Streptophyta; class Pinopsida; order Pinales; family Pinaceae; genus Picea; species Picea mariana. The sequence goes on from JASDQU010324996.1 coordinate 8,290, forward strand.
TCTATTTGGTTTAGGTAATTGTATACAAAATCAATTAGATTTGATTTTAGAGATGAAATGAGCTCTTATGAAGGGATTTAGGTTTGTTGATAGTGATCATTTGGGAGGTTTAGATAGCTCATTATCTTTTCAATATTTAATGAGGGAGGGTTGATAGGGTCGATGCTTGCAAGATACAAAATCAATCGAGATGGGGTTAAAAGACTTTAATTGGTAGAGATGTCAACATATACAATACATACAATTTCTACAAAGGATTCGATTTTGAGAGAAGATTTACAAGCAAGGAGAACTTTGAACAATTATAAGGGTATAATGAAGGTTTTTAGAATCCAATTTAGTTAGAGAAGAAAGTGGATTTAATGCAACCAGGAATAGATGTTTCTTTTTTTTTTGAGTGAGATGTCCCAACTTATAGAGACAATTAATTAATTTCCATATGTTTAGAGGGTGGATGCTAACACAATATTATGAAAACTATAGCATAACAATATTCTTAGAACTTCATAGTGTTGGGTTGCAGTACGGTGTTTGAAGAGGTTTCTTACTGATGGGTTGTCCAAATAAGACACTTATTCTTTTTTTAGGTGGGGGATTGTGGTTGTTTAGGTCAAATTTGAAGATCTCTACCCTTGAATAAGGAGTTCTAGGTGGGGGATTGTGGTTGTTTAGGTCAAATTTGAAGATCTCTACCCTTGAATAAGGAGTTCTAGGGGTCATGGGAGGCCTTTTTCGTTGACTTTACTCTTACTTTCCGTGTTAATGATTTGTATGATCCGTTGACCGATTAATAATTAAAAGGGATTTAGGGTTTATACCATGTGGTTGAGCATATTTTATTTGGATTGTATAAATTACACGTTTTTAAAATTTTTATTATTTATTTAATTTTTATTATTATTATATAATATATATTTTTCACATTTTATATATTTTATTTTTATTTTAAATTTTATTTCCTTATTATTATAAAATATGTATTTTTCATATTTTCTATATTTTATTATTATTATTATTATTATTATTATTATTTAATTTTATTTCCTTATTATTATAGAATATGTATTCTCCACATTTTCTATATTTTATTTTTATTTTTATTATTATTTTTAGTTCATACAATAATATTGATTTTTTAAGTTTTATAGTTATTATTCTTGATTTTATCGCTGTTATTTATCTTTAAATTACAACTTCCAATTTTTTAAATTCTCTTTTATATCACACTTTTGTAATACTTATTTTATAATAATTAATATTTAGATTGAAAATTTTTTATTTATAACTACATTAATATTGATATTTTATTAGACCTTTAGAACATTATTAATAAAGTATATTATCATGATTAGGAATTGAAATTTGACATTTATTGTTTGGACTTCACTTTTTAAATTCAAATATAAATGACGAAAAACATATTTTTATTTTAAATGTCAAATTCATCTGTAAGTCTATTTTTACATATCATGTGCACATTATACTTACATTTTATTACAATCCTAGTTATATTTAATATCTATTATATTAATAATTTATTATACATCTTATATTTACATAGATAGTACACTCAACACATTATATAAATAATAATTTATTATACATCCCATATTTACACACTCAACACATTATATAAATAATAATTTATTATACATCCAACACGTTATATAAATAATAATTTATTATACATCCCATATTTACATAGAGAGTACACTCAACACGTTATATAAATTGATTGACATATAAATTGATTGACTTTTTAGTATATTAGATTATCACAAATTTTAATGGAGTTATTATATATATTTGATTTGAAATATGGATCATACAAATAGATTTTTTTTACGAATACTTTTATCTTAATTAAAATTAGAATTTCTTCAAAGATGATTGTGGGTGTTTTTAATCATGTTATTTTCATGAAGGAAGTTTGCCCATTGGTAGAGAGAGAATTAGATTTTTTTTTTTTCTAAAAATGTTTGTTAATGTTTTCAATCATGATAGATTTGAAACATAAACCATACATATAGATTTTTTTTACAAATACTTCTATCTTAGTTAGATAAGAATTTCTTCAAAGATGATTGTGAGTGTTTTCAATCATGTTATTTTTATGTTGGAAGTTTGTTCATTGGTAGTGTCATTGGTAGTGAGGGAGAATTAGATTTTTTTTTAAAGATGAATGTTAGTGTTTTCAATCATGATAGATTTGAAACCTAGACCATACAAATATATTTTTCTTACAAATACTTATATCTTAGTTAGAATCAGAATTTCTTCAAAAATATTGTGAATGTTTTCAATCATGTTATTTTCATGTTGAAAGTTTGCCCATTAATAAAAAGGGAAAATTAGATTTTTTTCTAAAGATACTTGTTAGTGTTTTCAATCATGATATATTAAAAAGATTTCCCATACTAAAAAGAAGCTGAATAGAGTTTGAAAAATAAGTTGATTTGATAATTTGATATTGAACTATTAAGTTATACAAGAGCATGAAACTTGATTTTGTTTATATCCAAAAATAACTTGTTTAACTCTTTAAATACATTTTACTAGAAACTTGATTTTGTTTATATCCAAAAATAACTTGTTTAACTCTTTAAATACTTTAAATACATTTTATTAGAAACTTGATTTTGTTTATATCCAAAAATAACTTGTTTAACTCTTTAAATACATTTTACTAGAGTTGAGATATATTTGAACTCTTATCTCTTAAGAAATGAAGTTGCGTTATATTTGAACTCTTAAAAAAATGAAATTTATTATTAAAAAAATGAAATTTATTATTAAAAAAATTATTTTTTAATACAGTATGCAAAGTTCATATTTCATATTCGATGAAAAATATTTAATTACACATAAATAAAAAAACATTCAGGGGCTATTAATAAAAAAATATATAATAAAATCTTTTATTAAAAAAATGAAATTTATTATTAAAAAAATTATTTTTTAATGCAATATGCAAAGTTCATATTTCATATTCGATGAAAAATATTTAATTACACATAAATAAAAAACACTCGCTGATCCGTACTTAAAATATAACGGTGGTGTTAATAGTGCAACCAAAAAACGAATTAGGGAAACTATAAACTGCAAAATTAAATTAAATTAAACCAAGGTAGTTGACGAGTTCGTCGACTATTCTTTGGTGTTCTAATCTAAGCAAATCGACAACCACATTGAAATTTCGAATTGAAATATTGGTTTGGAAGAGTTGTGGGAAATAAATTTATATTTCGAGTTGCTTGCAACACAGGCATTCTGTCCGATGGAGCTGTCCCTTGAATAAACGTCAAAATGGCGTTTTTACAACTGAAAATTTGGCTGTTACTTTCAGAGTTGTACTTTTGATCGTTTAGTTTCATATTACATTTTCAGAGTGAGAACCTGAAGATCTAAACATTCGAGAGCGTTCCATTGGCGCGGAATTTTTATCAGCATCGAAACGGTTAGTGTTCAGCAGAGTTTGCTGCATTGGGCCGAATACTGCAACCAACATCTCTTTTTTTTACCCATTAATGTATGGCGGGGGCTTAGAAACTGATTTTCTGCCCCCCATCGACCGTGGCGGTGGTTGTAGTGACAGCAGGGCGATGGTATGCCCGCGTGAAGAAGGCAAACCGTGGTGTTAAAATCTCTTCTGCAATAAACATATGACACGATCCTGCAACAACTGTGGAAATTCTGCTGCTCAGTGTAACAACCGATTCAGAGAATAAACTGTTTCAACCATATCTGCAAACATTGAAATACAGGCTTATACAGTCCTAATGAGCCCTTGAGGTGATTAAATGCAGCAGGTAGTTTCCAGTGTCCATGCCGCTGAAAAATCCCCCTCAAAAAACAGGTCTTGGCAGATAAAATCTCTGTTCATATAATCCCGCGGCTGGCTTGCATCACTGGCATCTTCATACCATGCAAGCTGTGTATAGCTTTCAAAGTCGTCCTCGAAGTGCCAGTTTTCAAGGGATTCAAGATCCGGGTTGTTGAACAAACACTCGGATGTTTCCATGGTAGATTGGCAGACTTCATCCTTCAAGTCCAGAACGGGGCTCAGGGGAATGCCGAGCTCGTCGTCTGAAGCCTCGAGCAGATAAATCAGATCAATCCCCGAGTCCGAAGCTAGGGTTTCTCCTTCATGGCCGCTAGACTTATCGTAGGCCGCCCAATCAACCCCAAAGTTTGAGGAGGGATAAGAATTCACGCCAATCTCTTCCTCCAGGCTTCTCATGACTCCATTGACGACCTCCTCGCTGGGAGCGCATTCTTCTTCTGCTGCTGCTAGGGTTTTGTCTAACAGCAGAAGATGATGAAACTGGTCCATTTCTTCAACATGGAAGCGTTTCCTCTCCCGGACGTCCGTTGAGTCGGGCAGATTCTCCGGCTCTCTTCTGTGTTTTCTGAGCATCTCAGACATGATTGACAGATAACCTGGAGATTGAAACACGGAGCACAACAGTGATGCAGATAGGGAAGCAAGATGATAGTTCGGCTCTGCTGCTATGACTAACAGAGCGGATACGGTGTGAGCCGATAGAGGGATTGTCTATATATATATAGCTATGCTATGCAATGTGCATAACAAGGTAAGATGTTTTTATAGTCCACGGCAGAGGTT
>JASDQU010324997.1:0-12919 GCA_032191745.1 Picea mariana
TTTCACCTTTCTCTCTTCATCGACATCTTCATAATCGAGATGTTTTTCCATGGATCTTATCCAATACAACAACGCTTCAACATGTAAATTTCCTTAATAAATTGGGACCTCTATCTTGGCTCTGCCTCCTAATCTAACAATTGTTCTCAGCAAGCATTCTTTAGCAACCTCCTCTCCTACAACTTCTTTGACTTCTATTGCTTCACTCTCTGCATCGTCGATGTCTCCTGTATCAGGTGCTCATCTCTGCACTGCCTCTGTCACCTCTAATCTTACATGAAGTTATCACATCTCCCTTTCTACAACTCGATTGGATAAAGGTGCTTCTGCTCATCTCCCTAGCGGCATTGTGTTGATTGTTTTCTACACTCATAGTACAACTTATAGTTCTTCTGTCTCCTCTCATTTTCATTTTGTATGCAAGCAAAACTAACCCTCTGATACCACTTGATGTAGACCCCCCTTATATCCAAAGGGTTGCACGACCTTTCGGTCTAGGAATGATTAAGAAACTGAGTTTGATTAAATCTATGGGTCTCTTCTAGACCCCAAAGCTATTTACACAGGTCCTTTCCCCAAATGCGCAGGTCATATGAGACCCGTGGATTCTCTCCTGAGCATTGTTCAAACCTCAATGCCAAATGGGCACTAGCTATCCTCTGGCTAATCCCTTTCCTTCACATGACTACATCTGTGACCACTCACCATATCAAAAGGTGCATCACAACTTCTCATATCGAGCCTTTTCATGTGAGTAAACCTGACTTTCCTGACCTCCAAAACCCTGAAATACCGATATTTCAGAGCGCCAAATCAACAGTCCATAATCCCTGCGATCTAATGGTCCCGATCTCATTTTTCCTATTAGGACTTCATGTTTTGTGAAGTTGGAGGACCGCTCACCTCCCTTCTCTCGATATCCAAACTCCCAATATCTCCCTGCGAAACTAACAGTCCAGATTTCTCCTTGATCCGACGACTCAAATCAAATCGTGATTTCATAATTCACAAGTTCTTATGACTCTTCCTTTGAATTCTCTGAGTCATGAGTTAAAGAAACACTAATATCTTGCCATGTGTCCCCCTTGATGGATGGTTCCGATGATTTCAAAATTTTTCAACCCCGCTCCTCGTATGTACTTCCAAAGATTATCATTAGTGCACTTTACCTTGATTGGGCAGTTACGATTCCTTTGCGCTCAGACCGAACGATTGAGATATTTCCTCCTCTACACTTTCTCCTCATTGTCTGGACATTGATCAGATGGTCCAGATCTTTCTCCCTGAGCTTACACTTTCTTCAGACTTAGGATATTTTCGAAGGATTCAAAGGCTTCAACCTTTGTCCTTCCTGCGAGTCTGTTTCTTGGATCTCGTTAACACTTATGAAAAGTGTTATTCCTTCTGATATTGGTCTCATGAAGACTTTGAATTCTTGCGCATTCCTTGCATTTCAAGGGTTTCAATAACTCAGATACAAAGGATTTCTAGACAAGAAATTCCTCTCTACCTCCTGGCATTCGCCTTTCATGGTTCTTCGACTTCTACAAAGTCCCTTCAACACTTAGTTGAATCTCGGATCTGTGCACTCCTTGCACCAGATATTACAGAAGCTTCAAATTATTACAGACAACTGTGCATGCATTACACTAGTCTCTTTACACTCCTTGCAAAGGGAAAGTCTCATGCTATCTCTTATGTGCTTCAAAACTGAAAAAGATCTTGTTAACGCACTCCTTGCATTCTGTGTGCACACCTTCCACTACTCGATAGAAGAGAAGCAATTGAAACTTATCCTAACATTCACAGTTCCATCTATTCATAACGAAATTCATTCACTCATTCATGAAAGCATAATAATAGAGAATCAAAAAACAATTTCCACACCATGCATTGGGTCAATTTTCCCATGTTATATTCATAAGTGAAAAATGGTTACAACTGTAAATGAAAAACAACAACTGAAAACTAAAATCTACTACTCACTTGTAGCTATCTAACTTGAAACTATCTACCCTTTAGCCAACCTCATTTGGGCATACAAAACCTCTATTTATCTCAAAGGGCTCTTAGGGTTTCCCCTGGCTACTTGTCTACATCACAACCTATCCTACGACTATTTTATTCCAGTCACATTCCAGAGTTGGAGTGGAAAATATTTCTTCACTCGTGATCAATAAAGCATGCCTCAAAAGATTATTCTGGCATTGAGTTAAGGCATACATCAAAATGTCTACTACAACTGCTAGCATTGAGATTTCATACAGACTCTGAGATGCTGATAGGTTCTACTATGTGTGCTTGCTAGCGATGTTCCAGCATCATACTCCCCTTGAAAAAAATTCATGGAATCCTGTCCATGAGCTCATGTACCGATTTTCCATGCTTCTGTATAGTAGCTTCATTTTCCCAACTAACATAGTCTATTGGGTGTCCCTTCCACTTGACCATATATTTAAAATTGGTCTTCCTCCTGGTNTTTAACTTGTTATATGTTCCCCTAGGGAACCTTTCTTTCCTGAGATGTGCCAGAACCTGATCTCCTACTTCAAATTGAAGTTCTCTGTTATGTTGATCAATTCTATGCTTGTACTCCTGGTTATACCTCTACAACTATCCTTTGATCTGGCTATGGAGCTTATGCATTTCTGTAGCAAAATATTATGCTCCCACACTCCTGATATCACTTCGTTCCAAGTCTCTCAACTCAGATACTCCCCTTGGTTGCATTCCATACAATATTTGGAATGGTCTCTTTCCAGTGCTCCTGTTTGGTGAGTCATTATATGCAAATTCTGCTTGTGGCAGAATCTGATCCCATTGATTATGTTGTTCAGTAACCAAAATTCTCAACAAGTTTCAAAAACTTATGTTTACCACCTTAGTCTGTCCATCTATCTGAGGGTGATAACCTAAGCTAAAGAACAAATCTATCCCCAACTTCTTCCATAATGTTCTCCAAAAGTGACCAACAAATTTTGTGCCTCTATCGGAGACAATGCTTCTGGGTAGGCCATGAAGTCTTACAACTTCCTTAAAGAGTAGATTCGCAACATGCATTGCATCACTAGTCATCTAGAATGGGATAAAATGTGCCATCCTTGAAAATCTATCCACCACCACAAATATGGAATCAAATCCTCATTGTGTTCTTGGCAGTCCCAACACAAAATACATGCTTATTGCATCCCAAAGCCTCTTTGGTATTGACAATGGTTGATACAATCTAGTGTTCTGTCTTTTTCCTTTTGCATGTTGGCAGATTCTACATTTGTTCACAAAATTTATCACTTTTGTTCTCATACCTGGCCAATAGTATGAATTTCTCAACTGTGCAAATGTTTTATCATGGCCAAAATGTCCATCCAATCCTCCACTATGCTTCTCCTTCAAAAGGTTATCACTCATTGAGCATTTTGGTATGCACAACTGATTTCCCTTGAAAAACAATTCATATTGAATCATGTACTCTGTCCACTGGCTTCTGTCTCTCAGCACATGATTTTCACATGCTTAGTATGCTTCCTTGAAATCTGTATCAACACAATACATGTCCTTAAGGTGTTCAAACCTGAAGGTATTCACCTGAAATTCCTGTAGCATCAAACATCTCCTTATTAATGCATCATCAAATTTGTTAGCATTCCCAACAATATGTTTTATGAAAAAAGTAAAATTCTGCATAAACTCAACCCATTTTTCATGCCTCTCATTCAATTTTTCCTTCTTGGTTATGAATTGTAAAGCTTGGTTATCGCTATACAAAACAAATTCTTGTGGGACAAGATAATGTCTCTATTTCTTCAAGGATTGAATTATGGAATAAAACTCCTTATCATACGTGGAGTATTTTCTCTTGGTCTCATTCAGTTTCTCACTAAAATAGGCAACAGGTCTATTATCCTGACTTAAAATTGCTCCAATTACAACTCCACTTGTGTAACATCTCACCTGAAATATCTTCTCAAAATTTGGCAAGACTAGAATTGGTCATTCTATTATTTTCTCCTTCAGTATATTGAATCTCCTCTCGGCCTCCTCTGTCCATTTAAAAGACTTGTTCTTATTCTTCATTGTATCCATCATTGGTGCACAAATTCCACTGAAGTCCCTGATAAACTTCCTATAGAATCTCGTTAATCCATGGAAGATTCTTACTTCAAACATGCTCCTTGGTGACGACTATTCTTTGAGTGTTTTCTCCTTCTCTGGATCCATCTTCAGTTAATTTGAAGAGATCAAAAAACCTAAGTAGATGAGTTATGTATTCATAAAAGAGGACTTCTTTAGATTTATCAACAACTTTTCCTGCTATAGCCTCCACATCACTAATGTTGGGTGCCTCAAATGCTCCTCTTTATTCCTGCTAAAGATCAGTATATCATCCAGATATACAACCATAAACTTGCCAATGAAATCTTTGAGTATTTCATTCATCAGCCTCATAAAAATACTCGGGGCATTCATTAATCCAAATGGCATAACAAGCCACTCATACAAACCTTCATTTGTCTTAAAGGTTGTCTTCCAGGTATCACCTTCTCTCATTCTAATCTGGTGATATCCACTTTTCAAATCTATCTTAGAAAATAAATTTTCTCCACTTAAACAATCCATTAAATCATTCATTATTGGTAAAGGGAATCTATACCTGATGGTGATCTTGTTAATGGCTCTTGAGTCTATACACATTCTCCTTCCTCCATCCTTCTTTGGAATCAACACAGTTGGTACTGCACATGGACTCAAGATTTCCCTGAGCAAAACCTTGTCTAATAGTTACTGGACTTGGTTCTTCACATCCTCATTCTCTCGAGGTGTCAATCTATATGCTACTTTGTTTGGCAGACTTGCTCCTGGTATCAAATCAATATGGTGTATGATACTTCTGATGGGTGGTAATGAGTTTGGTAGCTCATCCACCACTATGTCAGCAAAATTATCCAATAATTCTTGAACTTCTTCAGGAAAATCATCCATCGAACTACTTGTAAGGATAACTCTGGGTTTCCTTATAACAAAAAATTGCATCTCCTATTCTTCCTTGACTTCTTTCAAAAGTTCCTTCCCACTCATGAGAAGTATGCTTGTGATGGCTTCCTCCTTCACTTTCTTCTCCTCTATTGGCAACAACATGTGTGTTCTACCATTCTTCTCCAGGGTGTATGTATTTTTCCTCCCATCATGAATGACATTCTTGTCAAACTTCCATGGTCTCCCCAACAAAATATGGCATACATCCATGGGAATTACATCACACATAATTTCATCTCTATATCCTCCTATCTTAAAATCAACCAAGCATTGTTTAGTAGCCATTACCTAGTGTCCTTTCTGCAACCATGATACTTTGTATGGATTTAGATGTGAAATTGTCTCCAACTCCAATTTCTCCACCATCTCTATGGATACTAGGTTGTCAGTGCTCCCATTGTTAATTATCAACTTACATACTATGTCTTTAATCTTGCAAGCTATCTTGAAGACATTATTCCTCTACACTGGCCTTTAAACTTATGCCTCTGGTTTTAGGAGAACCTTTCTCAACATCAGGGATCTCCCATCCTATGCTCCTTTTGCTTCACCATCCCTTCTCTGTTCTTCTGAAATGTGATCTTCACATCCTCCTTCTTTGTTTTTCTCGGGGCATTCCCAATACATGTGCCCTATCTTTCCGCAAGCATAGAATCTTACTTCTCCTCCTCCTCTTCTTCCTCTTCCTCTAGAAGAACTTCTTCCACCACCCTGTCTTCCTCGATAATTTTCTCCTCTTTCTAAGTGACTGTGTGGTTTTTCAACCTCATCCTTAGAATTTTGTGCCTTATCATTTGTAAGTCCATTACCTCTGGATGGGGCTAGGATTTTACCTCTTCATCGTTGGCTTTGTTTTCTGTCCAAATTTTCCTCCGCCTTCATTAATGCAAACTAATAAGCATCCTCCACTATCTTTACCGACATCATGCTGATCTCATCCTAGATTTCATATCTCAACCCATTTATATATCTGGAAACCTTTTCTTCATCTCTCTCTCTTTTTCTAGTTCCTATGTTCAGCCTATATAACTCCTTTGTGTACTCCTTAACTGTCATCCCTTTCTGTCTCAGGTTCTACATCTTCGTGAATAGATTGATATGATAATCCTTAGGCATGAACTTAGCCTTCAACTTGGCTACCATTCTGTCCCAATTCGTTATCTTTTTCTTTCCTTGGATCCTCCTCTCAACTTGCAGTTCATCCCACCACAGTGTTGCATGTCCTTTGAGCCTGGTGACAACCTGTTTCACCTTTCTCTCTTCATCAACATCTTCATAGTCGAAATGTTTGTCCATGGATCTTATCCAATCCAATAGCTCTTCAACATATAAAATGCCTTCATACATTAGGACCTCTATCTTGGATCTGCCTTCCAATCTAACAACTACTCTCAACAAGTGTTCTTTGACAACCTCCTTTCTTGCAACTTCTTCGACTTCTACTACTTCACTCTCTGCATCACTGATGTCTCTTGTATCAGGTGCTCGTATTTGCACTACCTCCATCACCTCTAATCTTTCACGAATTTCTTGCATCTCCATTTCTACAACTCGATTGGCTAAAGGTGCTTCCACTCGTCTCCTTGGCGGCATTGTGTTGACTGTTTTCTACACACAGAGTACAACTTTGAGTTCTTTTGTCTCCTCTCCTTTGCCTGTTGTATGCAAGAAAACCTGGCACTTTGATACCACTTGATGCAGACCCCCCTTCTCTCCTAGGGGCTACGCGACCTCGTGATCTAGTATCGATCAATAAATTAAGTCCGATTGACTCTATAGGTCTCTACTAGACCCCAAAGCCACTTACATAGGTCCTTTCCTGAAATGCGCAGGTCATATGAGACCCATGGATTCTCTCCTGAGTGTTGTTTGAACCTCAATGCCGAATGGGCACTAGCTCTCCTCTGGCTAAGCCATTTCCTTCATGTGACTACGATAATAACCACTCATCAGATCAAAAGGCGTGTCGTGACTTCGCGTATCAGGCCTCTGCATGTGAGTCACCCTGACTCTCTCAACCTCCGAAACCTTGAAATACTTATATTTCAGAGCGCCAAATTAATGGTTCAAAATTCCCATGATCCAATGGTCTTGATCTCCTTTTTGCCTATTGGGACTTCATGTTTTTCAAAGTTGGAGGACCACTCACCTCCCTTCTCTCGATATCCGAACTCTCAATATTTCCCTGGGAAACTATCGGTTCAGATTTCTCCTTGATTTGATGACTCAAATCAAATTGTGATTTCGCGATTCACAAGTTCTTATGACTCTGCCTTTGACTTCTCTGAGTCACGATTCATAAAAACATTGATCTCTCGCCATGTGTCCCCCTTGATGGATGGTTCTGATGATTTCAGAATTTCACAAATCCACTCCTCCTATGTACTTCCAAATCTTATCATTAGTGCACTTTACCTTGATCAGGTGGTTACGATTCCTTTGTACTTAGACTAGATGGCTGAGATATTTCCTCCTCTATGGTTGCTCCTCGTTGTTTGGCCGCTGATCGGATGGTCCATATCTTTCTCCCTGAGCTTACGATTTCTTTAGACTTAGAATATTTTTGAGGCATTCAAAGGCTTCAACCTTTGTCCTTCTTGCAAGTCCATTTATTGGATCTCGTTAACACTTATGAAAAGTGTTATTCCTTCTGAGATTGGTCTTGTGAATACTTTGACTTCCCACACACTCCTTGTGTTTCAGGGGTTTCGATAACTCATATCCGAAGGTTTTCTCGAAGAGAAATTCCTCTTGCCCTCCTGGCATTCTCCTTTCTTGGTTCTTCGACTTCTGCAAAGTCCCTTTGACACTTAGTTGAATCTCGGATATGTGCACTCCTTGCACCAGATCTTAACACAAGGTTCAAATTCTTGCAAATGATTATGCATGCCTTACATTGGTCTCTTTCCACTCCTTGCAAAGGGAAAGTCTCATGCTATCTCTTCATAGCTTCGGAACTGAAACAGATCCCATTAACCACACTCCTTGCATTCTGTGTGCACACCTTGCACTACTCGACATAAGAGAAATAATTGCAACTTATCCTAACATTCACAATTCCATCTATTCATAACGAAATTCATTCACTCATTCATGAAAGCATAATAAAAAAGAATCGAAAAAAAATGTCCACACCATGCATTGCGTCAATTTTCCCTTGTTATATTCATAAGTGAAAAATGGTTACAAAAGTAAATGAAAAACAACAACTGAAAACTGAAATCTACTACTCACTTGCAACTATCTAACTTCCAGCTATCTACCCTGCAACCAACCTCATTTGGGTGTACAAACCTCTATTTATCTCATAGGGGTCTTAGGGTTTCCCCTGGCTACTTGCCTACATCATAACCTATCCTACGACTATTTTAGTCCAGTCTCATTCCAGATCTAAAGTGGAAACTCTCGCTTCACTTGCGATCACTCAAGCGTGCCTCAAAAGATTATTCTGACGCTGAATTAAGGCATACTTCAAAATGTCTATTGCAACTGCCAGTGTTGAGATTCCGTACAAACTCCCAGACGCTGATAAGTTCTGATCTGCGTGCTTTCCAATGATGCTCTTGCATCAGAAGTGCAAGTTGATATTCCATGGGTCCAATTCAAGATAAGATCTTGAAGGGGCCACAAAACCTGGGCACCAACTTTGAACAGTTTCCTAGCTTTAATGAACTTCTTCTTTCTTTGAATTTTAAATACACGTGGTCTCCAACTTGAAATTCCTGTTGTCTTCTTTTCAGATCTGCGTAACTTTTCTGTCTGTCATATGCCTCCTTTAAATTCTGTTGTACTTTTCTTACCATTTTCTCCATTTCCTGGAGCATTTCTGGTCCCATCATGAGTTTTTCAACTAGGTTATCCCAACTAATCAGAGTTGTACACTTTCTATCGTACAATACTTCAAAGGGGCTCATCTTAGCCGATGTCTGATAACCATTATTGTACACAAATTCCACTATGTGCAGGTATTCCTCCCACTTAGTTGGTTTTTTCCTTAAGACTCAACTTACACCCTCAACACCAACTGAGATGAGGCAACAATCCTCAACAAATATCAATCTATCAACAGGTACATGACCTGTCAGTAGTGCATCCAGCATGTGCACGTGCCCTGGCTCACTACAACCTGCATATGTATGTGTCCAGTGTATACAACAGCCTACGTATACGTTTTGAGTTGTTAGGGTTTATCCTTCAAGATCAACTCAGATCATTTGCAAACAATATATCATTCTCTTCTGTCTCTGATTGTCGAATTTTCCCACCATCCAGTCACAACACATCCGAGCTCTCCAATAGCTTGCTCATGCTTCACAATAGATCAATATGAATGATATCTCAAGCATGTATAAACATCTAGTGTACCACAACAATCACGTGACCACTAAATCCAAAGAGTACTACTCACTCCATCAACCAAAACATCCAAACTGAACCATATCATAGAAGTCATACCAAGAATTCCCTAAGCATTCAAAACATATCAAACAATGGTATCCATCAAGTTAGTAATATAACCATACCAATGTCTCAGTGATAGATCTGAGCCCATAGAATGCATATCTGGAACCTGCCTCTTCATCCAAGAGCTTGGCACCAGCTCAAACACAAGTCTTCACCATTCTATCCACTATACGCTCCCTGTCCTCATACAACCTGCGTACATACTCACCATATACACAACCAACCCACGTATACCTCAACGTATACTCACCCTATACATAAACATCCCACGTATGCATCAGAAACTAGGGTTTCTGAAGTTCTGATAATTTTTCCATCAAGATCTCTGACATTGCCGAAACTTTGATGCATCCATGAGATCCTTCTCATGTTGTCTTTCTCAGAATAGATATTCAATCATGCTCGAGAGATCCATACCAAAGATGCTCTCACAAGAATCTCTCCATCAATACTCCACAAGATAATCTCACAAGAAGCTCTCCATTGATCAACCAAAAAGGATGATTACAAGAGACCATTGCTATCTTATTTATAATTTCATCCTCTAGGTCACTTAACCCATTTTCCTTATTTTAGGGTTAACCACTTTCCATAAATAGAAAGTTCTCCAATACTTTATCATTTAAATATTCCTTCTTGATTTTGTCATTTCTTTTTATTATTTAAATAATCCAACTTGACTTGTCACTTCACTTTATCATTTAAATAATGATTTCTTCTTTTAGGGCACTTTGACTTCTTTGACCATTTGGGGCTTCAATCCAACACATGGGGGTCCTTCAACTTCGTAGGGCCATAAATAGGAAACCGTGAGGAGTTATGTGACATTCCACATACCACCGGAAATGACATGAAAAGCACTATCCATATAGGATAGTTTCACCAACAACTTCATTGATCTTCATCTCATTATTCCACATAAAAGCATGGGTCCTCCAACCATTCTTCTAGGATAATTCAATCCGCAAAGCATCTTCCCGTGAGGGATTTCACCATAAGGAGACCACTTTACCTTATCAATCATGATAAGAAAATAATGAGTCATCTATGCATCAATCCACCACTACATCATATACATCAACTATGCATTATGTATCAATAAAACCACATCGATCCATCTTCATCATGTATTAATGACAAATTATTGATCCATCTTCATCTACGCATTCTCATCAAGGACAATACATATCAATCATCAATCAATCAATCCTTTGGAATCAATCAAACAATCAATCACTTGACATCAATCAATGACATCAATCAATCAAACCATTTGCATCAATGAAAAAACCATGGGCATCAATGACAAAATGATCCAACAAAAATTTCTGTCATAAAAATTTCAGCGATGTTAATATCTTTATAAGTAGATTTCACAGGAATAAAATGTGTAGACTTGCTAAGTTTACCAATTACTACCATAATTGAATCATTCGATTTTTTAGTTTTAGGAAAACCTGTGATAAAGTACATTGAAATAGTCTCCCACTTCCATTCTGGTATAGGTAGAGGTTGTAATAGGTCGGCTAGGTGTTGGTGTTTAGCCTTCACCTATTGATAATCTAGGCACTTAGATAAGTATTCTTCTGTCTCACCTTTCATGTTAGGCCAATAAAAAACTTCCTCAATGCTGCTACCATTTTCTGGTATCCCGGATGACCAGAATATGGTTTCTTGTGTACTTCATCCAAATTTGTTAGCTTTAATTCAAAATAATCCAATATGTACACCCTCTTTTTGAATCTTAGTAGTCCATTTCTGTCCAAACTCAGATCTGTTCTGTCTATATTTTGTGCATTATTTTGTAAATCTACCACTATTTTGATGTATTTTTCGTCATTACTACTTGCATCTTTTATCCTTTGTTCAATGTCGCTTTCTGCCATGCTAATACTTATTTCAAATAGTCCACAAATTCTTCTACTTAAGGCATCTGCCACTTTGTTTTCCTTACCCTTGATGTGTCTTACTTCGAATTCAAATTCGCTCAATAAGACCAGCGATATTCCTTACCTTGCGTTAAGATCTAGTTGATTGAATAAGAATTTCACACCACTATTATCGGTTAGAAACAAAACTTTTCTGCCCATTATATAGTGTTGCCACATTTTTAAAACATGAATTATCGTTGCTAATTCCAAGTCTTGTGTGACATAGTTTCATTCATGATATTTTAGTTTTTGTGACTCGTAACAAATAACATGTCCTTCTTGAGTTAGGACACCTCCCAAACCTTCTTTCCTCACATCCACACAGACTATAAAGTATTTATCAAGGTCTTCTACCCTTAAATTAGGTGCAGTTGTTAACATTTCTTTTAACTTATTAAAACTGTCCTGGCACTTCTGCGACCAAATAAACTTGGTCCCCTTTTTCTGTAGGGATGTGATTGGGTATGCAATCTTAGATAATCCCTCGATAAATCTGTGGTAGTAACTGGTAATTCCCATGAATGACTGAATGTCTGCCACATCCTTAGGGATAGGCCATTCCATGATGGCTCTTATCTTCTCTGGGTAAACTACAATAACTTCTTCCGATATTACATGTCCGAGGTACTGTATTCTCATTTGGTAGAAGTCACATTTTTCAAAATTTTCACATAACTTGTTTTTTCTTAGGGTTTGCAATACTAAATTTAGATGTTCTTCGTGTTCTTCTTCCATTTTTGAATACACTAGAATGTCTGTTGATACTGAGAGGGGGGTGAATCAGTATCAAGTATAATTTAAAACCTTTTTCAACTTATACTTAAACCATTCAACTATATTCAATGAGTAATGAACAATAGTACAAGAGTTACACCAATACACCATAATACACCATGCACAATATATGATAAATAATCAATAGTTTATTGTTCAAGGGAAGTAATGACTTCCAAAGGTAGCTACAGCTTCCGAATGTAGAGGGAGGGATAAACCTCCAAGAGGAAGATACAATCCTCCAAGATCAAGACATATTTGAACTCTCCATCCTTTCCCCTTCCTTCCACCAAAGAATATATGAGAGATAATAAAACTTTACATTAAATCATCACCATCAACCAATCATCACATAGAACTGGATAATGCTTCCTAAGACTTCTTTAATTTCTACAATTTTTCAATTCTTGGAGTGCTCTGATCTTGTAGATAATATTACTCAATGTATTCTCTGAAACTCCTCCAATTTCTAGTGCTTGAATCCTCCCCCAAAACAGGTTATAGAAAGAATGGTAGACTTCATTCAATTCTGGTTTTTTCAGAAGACCCAACTTGTATAGAATGCTCTGCGCTCAATATTTAAAATCTGATTTTGAAACTCGCACACAAGAAACTACAGTTCATACTCTTTCCAATGGAATTGGTCCCACTATATTTGGATTATGTATGAAAAACGTTATGAATTTTTTTACCCGGAACAGTTGTTTATTGACTAG
>JASDQU010325005.1:2796-12856 GCA_032191745.1 Picea mariana
AATCTAGATATAAGACAAAGTATACAATGCACCATCAAACACAAGCATGCAGATTTGCATGAGGAGATGCAAGGTCTTGGGCGTGGGGAAGAGGTTTTGATTATGTGAAGGACTTTAAATTTGTTGCCATTTTTTTAACGCAGACTATCAACCCAATACAAATTTCTTGAAAAAACAATTGTTCTATGTTTCAAGGGAAATGAAGATTTGGCATTGGTGCAAGCAAGGTGGGAAAGGATGAGAATTTATTGCCAAAGATGCAGTAGCAGGTTAATGGTGTATTCATCAATTTCATTGGTTTTAATGGGAGTCTTTTTATTATTTCTTTTTTATTTTTATTTTTACTATTTCAAGGGATCTCTTTCTTCATTGTTGGCCTTGATTTAATTAGGGGGTGGGTTAGTTGAATTCTGCGGCATAAACCTTGGGCAACCTCTTTGGAAATTGCCTTATCGTGTAATGTTCTATGACTCTAATTGGAGACCTAACTTTAGGCCAAGATTAAAGTGGGCACAGATATTTCACCAAACATTTGTATGTTTATGAGAAAGCAGCAGCCTTGCAATTCCAATGTCCAAGTGTCACATTTCATGGTTGATTATGTTTACAAGAAGTGATTGTGCAGCAAGATAATGTTATTCTGGGGTGTATTTTTTCATTGTGCAAGTCACAATGGGAGTCTTTTCTCGAGAATTGGTAATGGTCATAGGTAGGTATATAAAACATGAGAGTATGCCAATGCCCAACTACAAGAGGAAATTTCCCTGGAATGAACAAAGAGGAATAAGACGTTATCCAAATATGCAACGAAGTGGTGTAGGCAAAGACAAATATTGGCCATACATGGTAGAACGTTGAAGAAGAAACTTAAGGCAAATAAAAAGAGGAAAGCCCCCCATGTTAACATATCAATCACTAAATGATATAGCTGAAGGTATTGAGAAACTTTTTGCCCAAATTTTGTTACTGGGACATTAACTACATTTATATCCAATCYTGTTTGCATGAGGAAATGAAAAATATCATGCATGGGATATGTTGGGCCTCCAATTTGACGTTATTTTARCTACCAAGTACTTCYATTTTTACCATTTAACCCTCTCTTTTCACCTTGTCACCATTCYTCTAATCTTGTTATCTCAAGACTTTTAATGGAAATGTCATCCAAGAGCTTGCAAAGTAATTATGTTGTTAATTCAATGACTTTTCCATTTTTTTTGGTAGATTGGGAGAATTAATAGTTGATTATTGTTAATGAGGGTTTTACCTAGYTCAGTTCACGTGACTCTTATGCAATTCCTACAGCACCATCATTGTTCCTCATACTTCCACATGTCCAATGGAGAAACAAGCACATATGTATCATAGTTGGATGCTTCTAGATGCTTATGTACCAATCATATCATGCACAAATCACATGTGTGAGTCTCCAAGTGTTTGGTTAAAGTTATGGTCAAAATTAATMAGGAGTTCTAGACARTCAACTTCCGATGTGATTTCTRGGAAGATGAATATAGATATCTAAAATACAATCTGGGAAGATGAATATAGATATCTAAAATACAAAATATGGGTTTTGTGTAGAAGGGTCCAAATTGGTCACTAAGCATTGATTTCGAAAATTTGATATGGTTTAGGAGATAAGGCTAATTTTCTAATTTGGGTTTGCCCAGATTTTGTATGTGGCCAGTTCTCAAAATTGTAAAAATTGTTTTAACAAATTTTAAGCTTGGGAATTTGATTCCACTGAGTTTTCTTATGTGTAAATGAGAGCTCCATGAGACTGAGAGGGGGAATTCTTTTGTAATAAGGATTGAGTGCAACRTTACTTTTTTCTTGTATTGTTGAACTTCGACTTTTGAATACAAAGTTGTCATGTTGATGTTCTAAGCCAGAKTTTGTGTGTACAATTTGCTCTTAAGCTTGTGATCTTTTGGGAAGCGTGCATCCAATTGGGAGGCCCCACTAATTTGACCATCGTTGGTCTATTCTACAGCATTAGGGTTATTAATTTCATTATTTTGATTTAATAATTAGTGTTTCTTTGAATTTCAATTAGTATAATTATGTTTTACAGCGTTTGCATGATCTCCAAGTTAAGAATTGATATGATATTGTGTGGAGTGTTTACATAATTTGGTCTGCAAGTGCATGTATCTTTGTAATATTCAAGATTAGGATGCTTTAGGTATTGACTTTGGTTACAATTTAAACAATGGCGATCACATCACTCTATTTGATTCCATTTGGTTCATAATCTAAGTATGCAACTTGAGTAGCTTTATTCAACTTTTCCCTACATATAACCAATGCACCTTCTTTCAAATTATAAATTGAAATAGTGTTGTTTTCTTTTGATATCTAGTAGCTACACATTGGAGATCCATAGCTACAAATGTTCTGAAGTTTTCAAGTGTGTGTATGTGGATTAATCCTCCCTTCTTTATCCTTTTTTTAGGTCAATGAGTAGTGGAGGTAAATCTCATTGGGGTTGAACGATAACATTGAGTTGATTATGTCATGAAAATGTTGTGTACTTCATGGTGAAAGAAACATGATCGGTGCCCTTTAAAAATATGCATTGTTACCAATAAAGATCATTTCCTTTTCGTTTCGCAATTATTAGTGTGTGAAATAGAATAGTCTTTTACATGTCTTGTTTGCTTTGAAATTACAAGAACAATGTCAATTGAAGGTGGGAACCATATTTTCCCTTAGAATTGCTTACTTGAACACTCAAGATATGCTTGACTGAAATATTGTAGCATGTTCCAGTGGGGAACTTTCTTGTTTTGCTTCCCAATGAACGTGTTTCTTGTGATTTGCTAGGAGTGTAGTTTCATTCAATTATCTTTCCCATAGATTATATATTCATCTATGTTCTAGTCTCTACATATACAATGTTGCAATCTCTAAGCTTAATCCCCTAGATTGATTATTTAATGATCAACATTTTAAGTTAATTAATTTGCTCGACAGTTTCCAAGGATGCATAGTGAGCCAAAGATGATGGCACTTACCAAGGATGCAATGCAAGGCTGGTGGCAATTAACATAGATAAGTATTGTGCAAAGGTGTCGATTGAGATATGGAAGGCTCAATTTTTCATCTCTGGGTCCATGAAGGAGACAATGGAAGATTCTGGTGCGAGAGCAATATTTCATAGAAATTCATACCTCACCCTCACAGACTCCAAGTGAATCAAAGATCAAAGAGTAATTCTCATCAAAATATTTGAAGGTGTACACACAAGACAACCCAATTAGAAATAATTGAGGATGGAATTTTCAAGGTATGTTATTGTCCATTGGAAACGTAAGGGGAAAATGTTGCATATGGAATTGAGTGAAAGAGACTTTGAAGTGTTTCTTGAATAAATTACTACATTGTATATTTTCCAAAGTTTAGAAAGGTCCTTGGATTAAAAAAAAAAAAAAGTCTTCACATACTATTATAAAAGGGTTTATGCTTTCATCCAAAGATATTTATGTTAAAATGGCAAAGTGTGAGGAAAATGATCTTGTGAATGTAATTATTTTTTGTTGAGCTAATGTCCATTGTTTTTTAAAGTTAAGTTAAGGTTGAAGTTGAAGTGGAGAGTAAACCATGATGTAAGGATTCAAAATCAATGTTAAAATCCAAAGAGTGATATAAAAGGGTCAAGTCAATTAGTTCGAAGCCATGAGTAAACGTGTTAGATGAGTTCGAAGCTCTAAGTATGTAAGTGAGAGTACATGAGCAAAGCCAAGTGATGAAAGTTCAAGAGTTTTTTGAATTATGTAATTTGAGCCAAAGTCTATGTCATGAATGTCATGTCCTATTACAAGTTGATATAAAGAGTCATGTAAGTGATGAAGTCAAGAGATATGTTTGTTGTCAAGAGTCAAAATTGAGATTATTTTTATTGATGTAATAAGTCAAAAGTCTAAGTCAAAGATGAATTTCAAGAGTTTTAAAAAAATCATTGAAGTGTTATATGAAGAAGGGTGCATGATCGATTTTACCCGACACCCTAACAAATTATGTTAAGTCATGAAGTCAAAGTAAAGTTTAAATGAAGTTAAATTCATTCAAATTGTCTGTGTTAAAGGTCAAGTCATGTCAGTGGTGCGTCAATTAAGTTTTCCAAACCATGTTCATAGGTTTTCTTGTTAGACATTGCACAACCCAACAAGAAACATATTTGTATGCATGTAATTGTAGGTGTAAAGAAAGAAGAAGTAGAATTGACAAAGACGATGCAGTAAGAAGACTGATGCAGAGACAAAAGAAGAATTTAATGGCAAGAAGAATCCCTATAGATATTGAAGAGTAAGGAGAAGATAAAATCTCAGAGAGAAGGTCCAAGGTGAATAAGTACCATAAATACCAAAAGACCAAGTTCACAGAAAGAGACAACCTAAGTTAAGTATTGAGCAACATGAGAAAGATTTGTTGAGGAAGAAGTTGAGCACATTGTGGCCTAAAGTGAAAGATAGAGAAGAAAATGCAGAGTTCATGGCAAAAGAAGATGACAAAGGAAAGTACAAGCAAAGAAAAAAGTTCAAGAAAAATGCAAAATCATGAACATGAATAGAAGAAGCAAAAGGAAAGGGCATATTGAAGAGGAAAGGATGGAGAAAGAAAAAGAAGCTCTTAGTATGTAAGTGAGAATATATAAGCAAATCCAAATCATGAAAGGACAGTATTTTGTTGAATTATGTAGTTTGAGTCAAAGTTTATGTCATGAATGTTATGTTCTATTACAAGTTGATACAAAGATTCATGTAAGTGATGAAGTCAAGAGATGTGTTTGTTTTTAGGATTCAAAATTGAGATTATTTGTATTGGTGTAATAAGTCAAAGTCGAAGTTGAAGCTAAATTTCAAGAGTTGTGAAAAAGTTGTTGATGTGTTATATGAATAAGGGTGCATGATTGGTGTTACATAACACCCTAACAAATTATGTTAAGTCATGAAGTCAGGTTGAGAGTATGAATTCAAAGTAAAGTTTAAATGAAGTTAAAGTCATTCAAATTGTCAATGTTAAAGGTCAAGTCATGTCAATCATGCATCAATTAAGTTTGTCAAACCATGGTCATAGATTTTCTTGTTGGACATTGTGCGACCCAACAAGAAACATATTTTGCATGCATGTAATTGCAGGTGTAAAGAAAGAAGAAGTAGAATTGACAAAGACAATGCAGTAAGAAAACTAATMTAAAGACAAAAGAATAATTTAGTGGCAAGAAGAATCCCTACAACTATTGAAGAGTGAAGAGTAGAAAAAAGTTCAGAGAGAAGGTACAAGGTGAATAAGTACCATAAATACCAAAAGACCRGGTTCACAGAAAGAGACAACCTAGGTGAGGTGTTGAGTAAGGTGAGAAAAAMTTATCRAGGAAGAAGGTGATMACATTGRGTCCTAAAGTGAAAGARAGAGAAGAAGATGCAGACTTCATGATAGAAATAGATAATAGAGGAAAGTACAAGCAAAGAAGAAAGTTCAAGCAAAATGCAGACTCTTGAACATGAATAGAAGAAGMAAAAKGMAAGGGAATATTGAAGAGAAAGGACGACAAAAGATAAAGCAGTGAAGAAAATGACACAAGAAAATGGACATAAAGAATACAACAGCAAAAAGGAAGTGGTGAAGTCAACGAAGAAATTTTGATGTAGCAAGAACATAAGCAAGAAGAAGGAATAAAAGCAAGGTAAGAATAAAGTATCGTGTGAGATGCAGATGCAGTAAATCCATGAAAGAGAAAGAGACATCTTTAAGAAATTTAATGGTCCTTAAATAATGTTTTGAAGAGAAAATGGTCTTGTTCATATGTTGTAAAATGGCTAGAATAACCTAAGATGAACATGTATATGAAATGTATGTACATGATGAGGCATGTATCCCCCATAATTGTTATATTAGAAGGAGAATCTTGACTATGGGAAGAATTGTCGATTTGAGGTAGTCCATGACTGGCAGGAGATCTGAGGCAACCAGAAAGATTTCAAGTCATGAAAAAGGGACTTGAGCAGTTGAGCATGAAAGGGAGATCGCAAGTCATGAAAAAATGCTTTGTGTAGTTTATTAATCTGAGGAAACCAAGGAGATTGCAAGTCATGAAAAAGGGACTTGTAAAAGAAAATTGTGAAATAGGAGTTTGTGAGATGGAATTTAGAGCCAAAGGGAACTCATGGACAGTTGTCTATGAAGGGTTTGTGTTCCTTGTTACTCTTATGTAGGAGTATCAAGAGCATGGTTACAGGTAAGCCAAAAACTGAGGATGAGGATGATGATTGATGATGATGTAAGGAGAGTAAAAGGTATCGATATACAAACATGTGATGGAAGAATGGTTGATGAACCATGTACGAGAAAATGTTTCCTAGAGAACTAGCAGATACAGCAGCTGGCGACCCATGTATGTCGGTGGATGGTAACTTTTTATATGGACTTCAACAATGTTTATGTTTGTAGGTACAAGAAGAAAATCGAGAGGATAGAGGATGAAGAATGAAGAAGACAAAAGTTCATTGAAACTGAAGATGAAAACTTAGAGAAACGAAGACAAAAACAAAAAAGACAGAAATGGGACCAATTACAAGGATTATTGAAATCACAAGTATTCGTTCAGGGGGGAGTATGATGAAATAACTCCTACTTGTGATCATGAATAATTAATAAATTGTATAATGAGGTAGACTAATTCTATAAGTCTATGTGAGAGTGAGATATGAGGAGAAATGAGAGAAGTTAGGGATGGATATTTGTTGAAAGATTCATGGAGATATTGTGGAGAGAGTTATGGAGATTGCTATGCCTTTAGTTTGAACAGAATATCTAATTATGATGTATTTCTTATGGTCACCTATAGTTATATAAAGGGACCATCTGTACAATATACTCAACACACGAGAATGGTGATTTAATAATATAATTCCCCCTTTGGGGGTTTATTGAGCATAAGCTCCCATTGTCCTTGTTGTGTATAATGTGTTTGTTGTGGTTATTTGCATGTGATCTATTGTGTGCATCATTTATGATTTTACAATTTGTTTTCATTCAGAAAAATGCAATGAAATGGCAATCCTCTTGGCCCAATTTTAGAACCAAGGCTTTGATACCATATGTAGCACCTATCACAAAATGTTATGCAATGGTATTTACTCATTAAAATACATATGTTGTAAGAGATATTTTTAACATAATTTTATGAATTTAAATAACAAGATGAGTTCAAGTAAGAAATCAGTAACATCATACCTTCACTTTAAGATTTAGCATAAACATAACAAAATATTAAAGAAAACACCCCCTCTTGGTTTGAATTTGATCAATGGTAATGTATTCTAGCGAATAGTAGGAAGATGCCTCCAAAGCATTATTTTTTTTCACCACTTGCTTGGAGTTGAACAAAATTATCCTCCCAACCAACTACAAGCCTAGCCAACTTTCTAGCTCTAATAAACTTTTAGGTTTCTTGGCCATCTGTGCCCATGAATCCATGAACAACAATGCATAATATGCTCTAATAAGATTGTAACAAGAAAATACTTTTTCCAAGAACTCTCAAATCTCTCAACAAGCTCCAACCTCCCCCCCTCTATCAACACCACTTTCTCCTCTCTATTTATCAAGTTTCCATACACATTCTCCAAGCCTCTTCAACCACCCTCATTAACAACCACCAACCTCCCCTCCTAGATTTTTCGGAAAAGTTAATTAAAATAAAATACTGAATGAATTATATAAAATAATAATAAAATAGAATGCAAAGTCTTTATTTTCATGATAGCTTATAAATGCAACTTTAACAAAAAAAAATTCACAAAATTTATAGCAACCCACCTACCCATTTAATTCATCATACCAACCAATATTCAAAGTCAATGAGGGAATTTAATGCTACTAGATATTTATGTATGCAATATAATTTACATTAACATTAAACCATTAATGAAAAAATTAATAATGTAGTTTAGTAATTAATACATCAATTAATTGTATTAGTATACATGCATAGTGTATGTATACATAGCTAGCATACATAGCTTGCACATGTACCTGTGATAAACAATCACTGCCTCTAATGCTTGGTTCCTATATGTTCACAACAAAGCATGTGGGATGGTAAATCAAGTAAATGCATCATTCATTAATCTTAAATAAAAAAAATTACAATAATTCATCGATCATTGATCATTACACTAAAAACATATCAAAAGTGAATCAAAACAAGTGTTCTAAACATAGTAGGAACCGAGTAAGGAAACGAAAGTGGCACATTTAATCTCCAAACAACATTCTCCACTAAATTTGAATCATCCTTCCTCCCTAACCTACTTCCATCTTCCATATTCTATCATTTCCTTTGTTGGACTATGTTGGAGCATCAACTACATTGACCTAACTTTGGATAGAACTCATAAGCATAAGTGTCAACTATCTCAACCAAGCTTCCCCATCAAGGAACTAAAAATCACCATCACATGTGTAGGGGAGTATGGCTTAACACAACCTCTCGCAACTCCAAGGTTCGGAGGATAAATGGTGGCACTACTACATATGGGCGGATTATTCCACGAAAATTTTCCACGCTTCAACTAGTTTCATATTTTTTTTAAACAGGGTGGGATTTTTGTCGCTATTGCCATGAATGTTCGTTGCAATATCGACGAAAATATTATTTAAATCTAGTCGGGATTTTTGTCGCTATAGCGACGAACTTTCGTGGCAGTAGCGACAAAAAATTTTCCTATCTCATTGGTCAGTGTTAACGGCTAGTTGACTATTTTATCTATATATACGTGACTTTAAGAGACTTTGCGACACAACTGCTATAGTTACGACATTGTTCTTGGCTTTTGTTTGAGCTGTTTATTTTTTCCGTCACCCACCGGTTGAACAAATCCAATTGTCGATCTACATAGCTCAGATTTTGAACTTGCAAGGTTAGTATGTTATTTTTTATTGATGTACTCATTTAACTTGTAATTTTTTTTTTCAAATGTCCAAATTTCATTTAGCTTGTTTTTTCCTTGATAATATATTATAATATGTGTAGTACCATATTTCATGTCTTTGGTTTTTGGATCTAGTTAGTATATTCTATGGAAAAGGGTATGTGGATTCCATAATATTCTAGGTTTATGGAATCCACATACCCTTTTCCCTTCAATTGTAGCTATAATCTCTCTCTCTCTTTTCATTGATAAAGATATGTAATTGCTCTTGAAACTCAACCCTGATCGATGAAATGATAGTAATTGATTGTCATTTTCTTCTCTCTTTTAATTTTTAAGACCTAACAAAAAAACACCAACAAATCTTGATTGAAGCTTTGATACCACTTGTTACATCCCTAGTACCCAAAAGGGATCACACTTGCATAAATTGAAAATAATGTAACAGTGACAATAATGGTTGGGATACTTGCACACCTAATGGTTGGCAGCTGGCACTTACTAATTCAATTAAATGAAGGAAGAAATCTCCATGAATCAAATATTGAAGTTGATTGTTATATTGATAAATGATAAGTTATGGTATATATAAGATAGGGAGGAAACTCATGTTTATAACAACAAGGGTAATAGTTGCAATATATTGTAACATTTCCCTCTTCCGAATAAATTCTTTGTTATCCTCAACATTTCCCTCTTCCGCATATAAATTAAGAGAAATATTAATAACATTTCCCTCTTCCGCATAAATTCTTTGCTATCCTCAACATATTGTAATAAATAATGGGTAGGTTGTCATTAGTGACAAGATAGCCTGTTGATATTACATATAATTATTAATGTACGAGAGATCATCCATTATTTAAGCATGCAAAACAAAACCCAAGACTAAATATTGTGGTTGACATGATCGCGTCTGTACATTTTGCAAAACAAAGTACGAGAATTTCCATTATTTAAGCATGCAAAACAAAACTCGAGGCTAAATATTGTGGTTGACGTGATCGGGTGTGTAAATATGGATGGCGGAGAAAGTGCTATATTCCTAGCTTTATTATAAAGATAAATATGTTAACACATATGACCTTATTATAAATATGTTATATATGTCGTCATGA
>JASDQU010325006.1:0-12887 GCA_032191745.1 Picea mariana
TTCAACACTATTGATAGTCTACATGGAAATCAAAACAATGTCATTCAATAGAACACAACTGTGTCTATCCATAGTAGTACACAACTACTATCCAGTAGTACAGAACCACACCAAGTATCACACGACTACTTAATCAATGACACTGTCACAACCAATGGAACACATCCACCACAGTAACATACATTTATTGTTCAGAGACATACAGTTTCCATAGAAATTATATCATCTAATATCAACTTGCATAAAACAATATCATGCTATAAACTATGTCATCTGGGCCATTCTTCCACTCACATCTGTGAGATATGGAAGAGCATCTTCCCTTGGAAAGTAAAACATCAACCATGTGCTATCTGGACTATTCTTCTCAAGCATAGAAGAATAATTGTCCCTGATTTATAAGCCTGGACCATTCCTCCGTCACTAGTCATAGTGAAACCTGGAGAAGATGAGTATGCCCTAGGGAATGCCTGTCCCTGATTGATGATCCTGGACCATTCACCTAATTGGGCCATTCCTTCGTCACTAAACATATTGAAACCTTGATATAATGAGTCTTCCCTAGGGAATGACTATACAGACCATTTCCTAATGGAAATGATTGTCCTGCACCAACCTCCAAAACAGACCATTCTTCCAAACTGCTCACAACTGTGAACTTCGAAAGAATGACTGCCCGACGAGGCGGACCATTCTACTTGACCACTACTCAAAGTGACTTCCAAGAAGAATGATTGTCCTAGACTTTCTTGCAGCCAATATTTTTCCTTGGGAGCCCTACTCTCTCCAAATGCCAAATCTACAAATGATGGGGAATCATACCCATACAACACCTTGAATGGAATCATCCTGATGGACATGTGATGAGTGGTGTTGTAACAGTGCTCACTGAGATGTAACCATTTTATCCATGCTCTTTGTTTTCCCGACACATAGTTCCTAAGGTACCCTTCTACCCATTTGTTCACTATCTTAGTCTGTCTGTTTTTCTGGGGGTGATAGCTAGTACTAGGTGTCAAATCTGTCCGAGATAACCTGAATAGCTCCTACCAAAACACACTTAGAAACCTGTTATCCTAGTCATTGACTATGTTCCTCATAATACCATGGAGTCTAAACACTTCCCTGAAGAAGAGATTTTCCACCTAAGATGCATTGTATTTTGAAGGAATGGAAAAAAAGTGTGAATATTTGGTCAACTTGTCTATCATCACATAAATACAATCCTTTCCCTGGACTTTTGGTAAACATGTATTGAAATCCATGGAAATTCTCTCCCATTTCCTCTCTGAAATAGGTGGTGGATGGAGTAAACTTGTTGGGTGTGTCATTTATGATTTGTTCTACTAACAAGTCTTGTAATCCCTCACGTACCGTAGTACATCCTCCTTGAGACCCTTCCATGAGAATCTCTCTCTCACATGTCTATAAGTCTTCAAGTACCTTGGGTGGTCGACTAAAGGGGCGTCATGAACGTCCCTCGAGATATTATCTTCGAGCATGGATTCATGGACAATACCGATCATCTCCTTGTAGTAGATGATATGATTCACTACTATGTATCTATCATTCTAGTTGGTACCTTTCATCAAATCATAGGCGAATGTATTTTGGAATATTCCACCAAGAGGGTAGACTTCCAATTTTTTGAGACCTTGGCAAGGGAAAAGACTAAAGGCCTCCTGGAAAGGGCATCGACAACTACATTATTCTTTCCTTTTGTTGATGATTGCAGCTATAGTGATTCACATACAAATAAAATGAAAAATAAAACAATAAAAAGATTCATCACAAAACAACAATAGATACATCTTCATTCTTATTTTAAAATCTGAAAGTCAAAACATTACAGTTATAGCTCATAAAAAACTTACAAAATTGAGCATCGTCTTCAAGGACATCTTAAAACTAATCAACAATACCATATATCCCAAATTCATCATTCTCAACAAACACATTATCATCTTCTTCGATATCATTTTTTGTTTCCATTGTGTCATTTTGTTTTTCCATTGGCTCTTTGATATCTGCAAGTTCTCCAAAGTGATCATTTCCAATCATTCCTCTTAATGGTACTTGAGGTTCATTTTACATTTTTTCCACCTTTAATTCACTAAAATCTCCTTTCCTCAAACCAACTTCTTGCATTTTATCTGGAAGAGATGGAATAACCTTAATTCTTTATTGAATAAAACTGCACTGCATTGGGTCACTTTCAATGGCTATATAATTCCTTCATTTCTGTAAGCAACATGCTAATGTTGTACATAATCACCAAATACAAAATAAATAATGAAGTTAAATACTGTAAAAATACATAAATTAAAAATAATATAAGATTGAAGTATGATTTCATAAATATTAGATCATAATTCTTACCTGAACCCGAGAACAAATCCAAAACCCAATCTCCTTTATTTGAAAATGCATCTATAAGATAATTAATTAATGTTTGTGGTTTTTTATAAATGTTAACCATCTCTCCTTTCAAATATTTTTCCTCATATGTTAGTTTTCTAATCACAACATTGTATACCAATACACTACTAGGAGTCTCTCCATCATTTACATTGACAAGAA
Source organism: Picea mariana (assembly GCA_032191745.1). NCBI lineage: Eukaryota > Viridiplantae > Streptophyta > Pinopsida > Pinales > Pinaceae > Picea > Picea mariana. The sequence goes on from JASDQU010325006.1 coordinate 2,581, forward strand.
TAGAATTATAAGAATAATCTTTTTTCTAGGTCGCAAGATGTATACTCTCAATATCACGTTTAAATGATTCTCTATCGAAACTCTAAATATTATGCTTGTGCATGTAACATAAATAAGTGAAAATTCAATTAACTTGTTAATGGATAAAAAAATTTTCTAATCTTAATTGCTAAACATACACTTTCAATATCTTACCAAATAAATTGCATCATTGTCTTTTATTTTCCCTTGAAGCTTGATTGTACTAATTCTTATTGTGTATCTGAATGAAATACCAGAAATCTCCAAAATGGTGATGTTGTGACTTTCGTAAATCCCCTAACCACTTTATTGAAATCTTGGTAAGTATAAGGCTCAGTATCATATCCAATGTTTTGGATATTATAACCATGAGGGATATCTACAATAACTAGGGAGTATTCTTTTTTAGGGACAATATTTGCAAGTTATTCACAATCACCTAATATCACTTTATATTGAACAGTGTCAAGCCCATTCGTGTAGTGATTAAGGGTGTCATCAAGTTCAATAGTTGAACACGTCTCCTTCTTTCTCTTTCAAACTTGTTTTTTTGAATAAAACTTTTGAAGGTTTCAGGTACTCCATCTACATTATTATTTGGAATCTTTAATGAAACAAGAAAACATATAGTTATATATCTATAACTATTAAAATAGAAATAAATTAACTTGCAAACGAATAATATTAATGTAATAAATCAATATACATTTTTGAATGCAACAAAAAATTGTTTCAATACTGTTATAGAGCTTGAATCTGGATAGTTGAGTTTAACATCATCCCAACTTTCTTCATTCAACATTTTGACCATTTTTTCTTGTATTCTCATATACACCTTGTGACTAAATAAATTATAATAATATTATAATGATATATATAATAAAATACTTAGAACATTGATATGTTAAACTGAAAAAAAATAATTTTCTTGTCCTAACATAAATAAAAATAACTCAACAAACTTACCTTTTAAATTCATCACACATTTCTTCCATTGAAAATTGTCTGGACCTTACATGTGATAATATAGCTATGATAAGTTCCGCATCCTTCACTCCTTGTATTGCTATCGAAGATGTTATAGTCATATCATCTGGAAGATTTTTTATTTCAGGACCTGTCTTACTTGTGCCACATATCAATGGTTTATCCTTCTTAACTCTCTGATTTTTTGTACTAATATTTTCCCATAGGGTGAATATCTCATCTATCAAATCCCATACATGTCTAGTTCTAAATCCCAATTGAAAATAGTTATCCACGGCTCTAAATACATCACTTCTTTTGCAATTTTTTTTTTGTATTTTCATTATCAAGTGGGAATCTTATTTCCATACAACATTGCTTTTGAAACTTAGCATCAACATTTGATCTCTCCCCACACCATATTTTAGAAAACTCATTATGTATAAATCTCACCCTTTGAATGAAATTCATGGACATTTTGTACTCATTGTCTGTGTTATGATCCCATGCTAATAACTTTGCTTCTAAATCTGTTAAATCAACATAAATTATGTATTGGACTAACTCAAAAAGAGGATTATTGAGATATTCTTGCATCAATTCTATTCTAGCCTATGTAGAATGATATACTCCAATCACATAATATTTGCAATCAAAACATTTTGATCTATCAAATTATTCCCTCGTAGGAACTTCCATTGGGTCAACAAGAACTAGGTAGTCAATCACATGTGCATATTGATTGTACCTAATCAATGCTTTCAAATGGGTTTCATCTAAAACAATGATTTCTTCATAATCAATAGGAATGGACTCATCATTGACCATCTGTCTTTTGTGTTTATCTTGTTTATTCTTTTTTCTAGAAGGAACGATAACCTCATTGGGACTAATCTCAACAAAATATTCATTTGGAGTTTCCTCATTTTCAAATGTAACCTTTTTAGGATTTCTAGAATGAAATTTTTTCTTTCTTCTTTCATGTGCTTCTTTGTCGTCTCTTGTAGCTTCAAGCTCTGTTACTTTATGTTTATTTTTCATTTCTTCTTGTGTCTTTTCAATATGAAAAGAGTTGATCACATCCATGATATTATTATTTGTAGAGTAAATCCCCACTAACATATGTGAAAGTCGTTCAACAAAATCATGTAAAAATAAAATATAACATTTTCATGTTAAATAAAATTAAAAAATTACCATGATGTTAAAAATAATAAACGATACAATAAAAAAAATAAAAATAAAACGTTCATTGCCTTTCTCAATGTCATCAACGATGGATGCACATAATTCTAAAAAAAAAAACATTATTGTTATAATTGCTCAATTTGAAACAATATATAATCTTGATATAAGTTCTTGTAACATCTCGCTCTCACGTGCACTGAACGAACTTATTCTTTGAGGACACTTGCTTGCAAGTGATCCGGATTATTATATTATTGGGCGTTTGATTATGATTATGAGGAATTATGGATATGATCACATGTTATTTTGTTGTTTTGACATAGACAGGTGATTTTGACTGGGTTCTCCTGAGTGTGCAGGACTTTGAACCTTGAGGATGCAGAGGCATCGATGAAACCCCTTGGACTTCGGATCAAGTCAGGGAGTGGACTATTGGGTTTTTATTATTGTTGACATGACATATGCACATATGATTAGATGTTATGATGATTGATTTTATTTTTGACATGATTCATTGATGATGCACGCTGATGATAGCTTGCCGACCAGATTCACATGTGGAGTAGAGGGGTCATGCACGACTACTCGAGATGTTGAGGGAGATGTTTGGATAGCAGCACTGCCATAGCCTACTAGCACTCCCGCCGTGGATCGAACTGTAGGTTAATGATTACCTAGTTCGAGAAGACCCACGATGCCATGAGGGAAGAATCTGACAGTTGTTCACGATGATTCTAAGGGGTGCGCAATAAGGTAGGGGATTTATTCCTTAGAGGCCCTTAGTCTCCCACAAGATTGCTTGATGGATTATTGACTCTAGGAGTTTTTTATGTCTACCAAGTCAGTCAAGAGGCAAGTGGAAACCTTGGAGCATGTAGTGCATCCTGAAGGCATGTCGTGCAAGGAAAATGGAAAGAGGCGAGTGACACCCTTGGAGCACGTAGTGCATCCTGAAGGGCACGTCATCCAAGGAAAACAGAAAAAGGAGAGTGGCACCCTTGGAGTACCTAGCACGTCCTGAAGGGCACGTCGCTATTTCAACAAGTAAGTGAATAAATATAGATGGCCTTAGAACGAATGATGTGACAAGAAAAATTTAAAAACAATTTCCCTAATAAAAATGTTGCCGAGCCTAGGAAATTCAAATCTAGGTCTGAGTAATACTTGTGCAAAAAAAAAAATATAATCATAATTAAACATGTGACGAGAAGGGGGTAAGAAATTCAATTAATTTATTAAAATCAAATTATATTGAGGGATTAAAATTTTAAAAGGGAAATAATTGTTTGTTACTTATGCTAATTAAAATATTTTAATTAAAAAGCAAAAGGGGAAAAAAGTAATTTTCTACACTTGCTATTTGAGTTTTAGATAAAAGGGAAAAGAGGGAAACTTAAAAAGAATTAGGAAACTAAAGAAAAAGGGGAAACATAAGGGAAAATCAGAATGACTAACTTAGTAAGGAATCTTGCCTTTAAGAACTTTCTAAATTGAACTCAACTAGGAATTTAGTAAAGGCATAAGTCATTAAAATGTGTAAGGGAATATGGAGACACCTAGGCGTGATTCTAGGAATGCTTTTAGGTGGGTGAGGGAAATAGGAGTAATTAAATAAATAATGAATTTAATTTCTAGTGCAACTAGGGGGATGGGTGACATGTGTATGGGGGAAGTTTTTTTGAATTAAATAAATGAAAAATAAATAAAATGGGAATTTGGGAAAGAAATCACTTAGAAACTCTATAAAAAGGATGGAGGAGGAGGAGTATGGATCTCTTCTTTTATGTGTAACGTTACGCTGTAGAATTTTGACTTGACTGACTTATCTTGTGGGAGTTGGGATACCCAGCTCAGGTACGAGTGGTAGCTCAACCTTTCGAGCCGAGCTGGTTGCTATTTGTTCTTTGGTTTAGAGTATGTGGCCCCTTTGCGGCTTGGGGGGCTAAGGGGGAAGAAGAGTACCCCTAACGTTGGCTTGGAGGTACCAGTGAAGTCACATCGGTTGGCAAGCAGGAGGTGCACGGAGCGCGCAAGACAACGAATCGGAGTTGTCAACTTGGGCTATGGTACACACGCTTTTATTTTGCATGGTAGATTACTATCGATCTTGCGCTTTCATTTCTGTACTTTTTTTGTGTAAAGAAAAGTGTTTTACTTAGCATTTTTAATCGAGAACTTAAAATCATCATAGCTTTACGCTCGTTGCATCGATTGATCTCCTTGGCCACCGATCCTTGATTGCTATGATTGTCCTGCTGGTTTTATTGATTTATTGTGAAGAGTTTGTGCTTTATCCTTCGTCCTCATCCCTAGATCATCAGTCCACGCCTGAGCAGTCGGCTAGGAGTCGAATCGATGGTCGTCGCTTTGGTGTTAATAGACCTATAGATTCTAATGCTCTGCTTTTTTGTGCATGGATGATGAGCGAAGGATAGTTTTCTCAGTGGACTACCCTTGTTGATTGGTCCTGGTTGACTAATTGTCTTGTGCCTTGTTGCGATTGATTACCTCTACGATTGTTTTTACTTTCCCTCAGTGAACTGCTTATGATCTTCTACGTTTGATCTCTGCATTGATGCATTTCCTGGAAAAGTAACTCTGTGTTTTAATACCTCTCCTAGCAATTCATGTCCGCATTTTTAATATATGCCATGTTTACTGGGTGTTTTTACTGTCTGCGATTTATTATTTTTATGAAAATTTACTCTGTCTTTCAATACCTTTGACCTACGAAAATTTTCCTCTGCAATTTATTACATTCAAGGCAAATTTACTCTGCATTTTTATACCTCTGGCCAACGATTTTCCTAAGTGATTTATTACATTGATGGCGATTTTTACTCTGCGGCGTTCTACATCTGACTCTGTTTATATTCTTTTCCCTGTGTTTTTCCTTGAGTCTTTAATTGCCTGTGTTTTACCCTTTTAATGACACTCAACGATTTGTTTTTAATCTGTGGCTGCGATTTTGTATTCTTCGTTTAAGAGTGATTGGACAACGAACCCCTATAGCATATCTGTACATGATTGATTATATCTTATAACATTCAATCTGTGACGTCCATGCAACCCAATCTGTGATGTCCACGCAGCCCAATCCATGATCCTTTACACAGTAGATCCATAGCTAAACCATGATGGTTTACTCGCAAATTCATGGGCGATTACCCAATTTCCACCCATTGATTTTCATGGCTTTAATATTAGTGATCTTCCTGGCAAGGAATTCGTTGATAGAAAATATTATCTCCCTCTTTAATTCTTTCAAGGTAGCGATTTCCGTTTTCCTTAAAACAACGACCTTATATCAGCCTGAGTTATAGTTTTTTAAATGTCTACACTCAGTTAATGATAGGTATACGAGTTTTTCTATTTCTGCAAATGTGTACTTGTGCCTACGTCTCTTGTGGTGAGATTCATAGAGAAATGGGTAATCCTTTGCATAGTGAATTGGTTGTATATGTTCCATTTTAATTAGAAAATTACAGGACCGTGAAATTAATTCAGGAGTGGCAGTGATTGTTGGCAGAACCATCTAGAGATAACAACCTCATAGATAGTGATTCTATCCCCTTAACTATGCTTGACTGAACAACGATTTTAAATGAGTAATGGCAGCGATTGCTGGAAGAATTATCCCGAATTAGCGTTTAACAATGTTGATAGCATTTGAATTAATGATCACGTCTTAATTAGCATTTTAACATATATTTTTGACATCATTGATTGCATGCCAGCGTTTCCATCTGAAGGGATTTATGTCTGTGTCACTCCCTGTTTTCATTTATATATCTGATTTCCTCTTAATTGCATCCCAACCATTTAATTGCCTATCACGTTGAATATCTTAAATGTTATGACAGTTTTAATTTGTTTCCAGTAAAGGTTAGTACTCAACGATTTTAATGTTCATTGTCAGCATCGATTGTATGATAGTGTTGATTGTTACGATAGTTATATTGACAACATTTTATATTAAGTATTTATATAATACTAAGGAAGCATTTTAGCATTTATAATGAACATCCTTGTGAGCGATTTATTTCATATTGAGAGAATCTTTATAATTTTATAGGTAGATAAATCTTGGATTAAGGAAGGGATATCAATGATATCTTTGTTACCCAGTGAATCTATCGAATCCAACGTGATACCCCTATTGATACTTAATTCAATGAACCTTATTGTTTAAGTTTTAGTAGATAGAAATATCGTGCACCTAGACATAATAGATTACACAACCTACATTGAAGGAATAGACAACTTGTTATGCATAAATACTGTTAATATTGTTAGACAACGTGTTGTAATTTAATATTGTTGATGGTGTTATAATTATAGTGTTGTATACACATTGTTAATAGTGTTTTTATTAATAATGTTAAATATTGATGTTGGTATTATTGTTTTTTTTTTTTTACTGTAACTGATGGATAGGTTAATTAAAGACCGGAAAATCAGCTTCTGGGTGCTTTGCTACACTGGCAGATTCCCTGGCAAGACAGAACACTCTGTCATGAGTGGCAGAGTCCAATGATGGTCTAGGCACGCAAAACTGGATTCCATTCGATATTGTTGTCCAGAAATTCAGTGATCCGGTTGCCTTTTGACGCCCAGGATTGAGAGGGTCTTTTTGACAGCGAACTCCTGAGCAGCGTGTGGTTTCTTACTGTTGTAAATTTGGTTGACCAATTCCAAAAGATTTTTGTGTCTTCTCTTTGACATCCTCACGCGCAATGATCTGTAACAGCCGGCTTTGAATATGAATTGTCAAGGTTCCAACCTCAGAGCTGAGGTGTGTCCTCCTCTGCTTTAAAGAAGACACCAAATTCTCAAGCTTTTGCGTGGTACACCTCTTTGCTAGGACGTGGATTTGAAGTGGATCATTCTCGACCTGGATGGAAGCGACTTGGTCTTCTAAACTTGTGTTTTCCTCCTGTGGCTGTAAGTGTTCTTTTTTGGTAGCGGAGATCTTCCCCCCCAAAACACCACTTTCTTTGCAGGCATTTTGGAGGTCATCGTTCAACTTCACCTTTTCGTGTTGCAGGATTTGGAGAGAGTTCTGCAAAATTAGTTGTCCTTCCTCTGTCACTTGAGCCATTCGCTGTATATTTAACCTAAGCTCTCTGCACTCTTCTTCCAAATTTTGGGCATGGTTACTTGAATCAGTAAAGTCTTTTTTTAGGCATTGCTTTCTATTCCCGTAAGAAACCTTCATCTCCATCAAGCTTAATAAAAGGTTCATGCTAATAAGTATGGGACAGTGATCAATGGAACACTGGAGGCAAAGTTTACAGAGTAAGAGAATAGGCCTGCCATAATCACGGGATATTGCAGGTTGAGTCGATCCCATTGACATAAATTGTGCTTCTGCTCAGGAGAGAGGCATGGTTGGCCTCATGATCAGCTTCCTTGTTGAGATGTTGGAGGACATGAAAGAATCTTATAGTTTGAAACTTTCCTGTTAGGATCCTTATTTTCTGGTACATCCGATTCATTTGGAGGATGGAGGGACTCTTCTTCGTGCACATGGCCTGCACCACCAGTTTGGAGTCCCCAAAGACTGATAAGGTTTGAATGCTTAGACTGAGTGCTTGTTGGAGGCCCTGCCATAGTGCATAATATTCAGCAAAATTATTAGATTGAACTCCCAACCCCCAGGCAAAGGTGGATCGATTGAAGCCTGAGGGCGTGAGGATTACTCCTCCTCCTCCCGAAGGGCCTGGGTTGCCCTTGGATGCACCATCGAAAAATAGACAGTGAGACTCCTGCACGAGTCTCCATTTAAGAAAATCCTCTTCATTCATTCGGAGTTCCCAAGCAGCTAGAACTGGAGACCTGCCAGAGGGTGGATCTTGAGCATTTATGGTTAGGGCTGTAAGCCAGGTTGTTTCCCTGTCATCTAAAGGTTGAGAATTCCAAAGAGCAGGCTTGTGTTCCAGGGTCTCTCCAAGGAGAACTTTGGCTTTCATTGCCACCTTTGAGGGAGGGCTCTCCACACTTCTGAATAGGCGATTGTTCCTCTCAAGCCAAAGTTTCCAGAAGATAAATTTAGGGAGCATCATCCAGACTGTTTTGAGCAGACCCTTTTTGGCAAGATGAAAGGGCGAGGATTCGGCCCAATTGGAAAGGAGATCAACAGTAAGAGCAGGCATAATAAAGCTGAGCATACTCGTGGGAAGAAATTCTTGCCAAACCTCTCTTGAGAAGGGACAGGAAAGAAGTAAGTGGTCCATGTTTTCCTCGTAGTTCTTACACAGGGAGCATCTTGAGGGGCCTTCCAGTCCTCTTTTCCTCAGATTCTCCGCAGTGAGAATGCTTCTGTGTGCTATATTCCAGCAGAAAAAGTCGACTTTCAGAATGGACAGAGTGGACCAGACGTACTTCCAGAGGATAGGATTTGGGGCAGAATGAGGGACCGCCATTAAAGTTTGATAGCCTTCCACTGTAGTGAAACTTCCAGATTTTGTACCCAAACCTCTCTTATCCATGGCAGCTTGATTCAGTGGGGTTTTTCCCTACAGGAGCTTGGACATAAGCTTTGCCTCTTCATCAATCCTAGGGGGATAGCCTCTTAAATTCCAATTAGACCAGTTGTTTCCATTATCCTAGGAAGAGAGGTCCCAAAGGGTGGAGACATGCTACTCCTGGAGCCACTGTTTTATATTCTGAATACCTAGATTTTGCCCTAAAGGTTTTCCCCCAAGGATTGAGTCATCCCAAACTTTGAGTCTTTTCCCATTACCGGGGATCCAGTACAATAAATCCCTGAAGTGTTCCAGTGCTTTGAGACAGAGTTTAAAGATAGGGGATCCTTTTTTAATGGGGGGGTTTTTATCTAAGCACCGCTGTCTCTGTCCTGTGAAGTATTTTTTCCACAATACCTTCTTGCTCCAGCTAGGCCTTCCGGATACCAATTGCAAGAGGAGTTTGGATCCCATGGCTAAATTCTGAGCATGAATACTTCTAACTTGGAGGCCTCCTTCGCTGTAAGGTTTTTGGATTTTGTCCCAACTGACAAGATGTATCTTTTTCAGGTTTCCTCTCCCTCCTTCCCATAAAATTTTTTTGAAGAGACTTTCAATCTTGCTGATGAATGTAATGGGGGCCAGAAGAATAGAGGATTGGTAAATGGGGATGCTGTAAAGAACAGATTTCAACAAAACTAGTTTTCCTGCTAGTGTAAGCCAACCGGCCCCCCACTTCTGAATCTTTATTTTTAACTTGTCAACAATGGGATTCCAGTTTGCTGAGTTGATGGCAGACTTGAAGATCAGGACACCCAGGTAGGTGAAAGAGTCCCAATTCTGCAAGCAGTCCATTTCCAGAACTCTAGATATTCTCCCAATTTCTGTTCCAAGGCAGTTCCATCAATAAATTTTGCTTCTTTGCAGGTTGATCTTGCTTCTTGAAACCTTAATGTAGATTTCTAACTCCTTCTTGAAGCTCCTTACAGAATGGAATCTAGCGCCTCCCAGTAGCAGAGTATCATCTGCAAATTGGGCATGATTTATGTCCTTAACATTTGGCGCCATGCGAAGACCAGGGAGGGAAAGATCTTGCTGACAGTTGTTTAGCTGGAAGTTGAGCACTGAGGCCTGAATGGCATAGAGAAGCAGAGATAGGGGGCATCCCTACCGCAGCCCTCTTGAGGCCTAGAAAAATTTTGTCGATCTCCCATTGACCAAAGGAGCTATCCAAGGGGAACAGATGCATCCTTTAATCCAGCCAATGAGCTCAGGGGAAAACCCGAAATTCTCCATCACCATGAAAATATAGTCATGTCGTACTCTATCAAATGCGTTGGCGAGATCTAGTTTCACTGCCATTCCTTTCTCTTTTCGGAGGACGCTGGAGTGGATAGCTTCTTGAATAAGAATGAAATTGTCTAGAATTTTTCGTCCCTTTATGAAACCTCCTTGATTTTCGGGAATGATCCTCGACAGAATTGTTTTGATCCTATTGTCTATAATCTTGGTGACCAGCTTGTACCCTGTGTTGCAGAGAGAGATGGGTCTGAACCTAGAGAAATTAGAGGCCCCTTGCTCCTTCGGGATCAAGGCCAAGAAAGAGGAGTTTGTGCTCCCTCCCAACTTGTGGTGGCTTTGAGAGTTCCTTACCATCCGAAGAAG
>JASDQU010325007.1:0-12918 GCA_032191745.1 Picea mariana
GATCATGTCTCATGGCCCGCAATGGAGACAATGACCTCAACCATTATGATGATCAACATGTGCACAAATAGCATCCCAACAACCCCCTCCAATTGCCTTTTTCTACTAATATCAACCAAGCTCATCACATCCAATCAACTAAGTGCATGGGAGATGGTAAGCCAATGTCACCATGAGGTGTGCTAGTCCTTCTTTCATGCAAAGTGTTGTGTTTAATTTACTAGGAATATGGATGAGGATCATTGGTTGAAGTTGGATAATGGATCACTGTCTCACAAAGTTATGTTTGTTTTCTTGTTTCACTTGTATGGCCAACTTCTGTGCCCTATGTTGGAATACTGAGAGGGGAGGGGGAGGCGGCGTGAATCAGTATGAACACTTTTTACCACTTTCATTCACAATATATAAAATTTAACTTAATAAAAAATATATCATTTATGATTGCATTCAATATATCATGAGAATATAACCATAAGCAATACAATTCAACAATATCACATCAGATACAAAGTACACCAAAGTTTACGTGGAAACCCAAATGGGAGAAAGCCAAAAAATGCTTTCTTATATATATCAAGAATACATTCATAGGAAGAACCAAATTCCCAATTCTCTAGCACCAAATGGAAGGAGGCACCAACCCCTTAATTTATAGGCACCATCCTGAAGGAATCTCCAACTCCCTTAGTTCTCTGACACCAACCGAAAGGAGGCCAGGACCCCCTAATTTACAAGCACCAACCTGAAGGAAGATCCAACTCCCTGAGTTCTCCGACACCAACTAGAAGGAGGCTACGACCCCCTGATTTACAGGCACCAACTTGAAGGAAGATCCAACTCCCTAAGTTCTATGGAATCAACCGGAAGGAGGCTACAACCCCCTTTACTTGCCCCGTCCTACCGCCCTGAAATATAAGTGTAGACTCAACCTATCACTGTTGATATTATGGTAGCTGTGGGAGGTATTAACCTCCACGTGTAACCTTTGACAAAATTAGAATATTCCAGGAAGTCGGAGAAACCCTAAAACATTAGATAATAACCCTAGAAGACAAGTCGACTCAAGAGAATATTTAATATTGAGTTATTAGCCTCCAGAAAGAGAAGTCAACCCAGTCAAGTGAGATAGAGTAGTATAAATAGAGGGTGTTAGAGCTCATTTGTCACTCACTCACTCACAACTGCATAAGGACAATAAGTGCGCCTGACTGGAGGACAGCTACAACTGCAACAATGGTGACTTGGTCTCTTGGTTATGGTTTGGACTTTATGCTTGGTCTTTGGTTATTCTTGCTTGGTGTTCTAGCCTTGGAGAAAGGTGTGCTACCTTGGTTGGCTATTATATTGCTTCCGAAATTATTCTGTCTGTCAAGGTTAAGGTGCTCGGGGGTGGCCTTTTTGCCTATGGTTAGGTGACATTATTTCTGTATTGTTTATGGTGAAACAAACACACCTGTTTTTCTAACAGGTTATGGGCCCACACTATCTTTGGACAGTCTAACCACTGGAAGATAGATTGGGAGGATTTGCTTAGTTGCAATCAAAGTTTTGTTGTGGCAACAAAACCCTAACCCTCTTGTTGAGGCACCTCAAGTGAAGAGTTTGAATTAATTCATGGATAGTCTAGTGCGCCCTAGCCTAGCGCACCTCCTCGTACTCTCATCAAGCCAAGGTGTCAAGTTTGAGTTTTTGGTCAAAGTCAAAGGTTGACCAAGTCAAAGTCAAAGGTTGACCAATTTAAAGCAGTCATAACTTACTCTATGAAGTTAGAACACAAGTTAGAAGGGGCTTCTAACTTCAGAGCATGGAAGACAAGGATTGACCTCATCCTTGCCAAGAATAAAGTGTTGGATATCGTGAAAGGTAAGATCATGGAACCACAGTCTAAAGCAGGAAAAGAGAAGGAACCTCATAACGTTGCAGTTACAGAGAAGTTCAAGGACAATGACATCAACACTATGAGTATCATAGTGGACTCTATAAAAGACCACTTGATACCCTACATCTCTCATCTTGACTCATCTAAGAAGTTGTACGATGCCCTAACTAACCTCTTCTCAGTCAGAAATATTGGACAAGTGACTAGTCTGAAGAATGAACTCTGTGACATGAAAATGAATGATGATGATAACATAACATCATACTTTGTAAGAATCTCTCAGTTAAGATATCAACTACAAGCTATTGAGGAAATCATTTCAGAAAAGGAACTAGTAAATATAGTACTCAATGGCCTTCCCACAAGAACACAAGAACGAAGTATCCCACATTTAAAGAGCTTTGGACTTGCTGTGCACAAGAAGAATCAAGGATTAACGCAAAAGAGAAATCCCAAAAGAAAATTGATGATTAATCCTACACAACAAAGTTCAAGAAATTCAGGAATAAGATGAAGTTTGACTCAAGGAAGAAACCGAATCAAGAAAATGATATGTCAAAAATACAATGCTTCAACTGTCTAAAATATGATCACTACAAGAACCACTGTCCCGAGTTAAAGAAAAGGAAGGAAACACATGAAGCAATAGTTGCAAAAGAAAAAGAACCCTAAAAAAAAGTCAAGCAGGATGAAGCATATTTCTTCTTCTAGTCAAGGTAACAATATTCTTTTGTAACATAGTTCTTGTACATACCATGTTTACATAGTTCCTGTACATATCATGTGTATCTATTTCTTAGAGGATAAGATGGTCAGTGAAACAATACCTATGGAATAATAACAAGATAAAGATTGTTATTACGATGACTACAAGTCAAGTAATGTACATGAAAAATATGAAGTACATTGACAATATTTGGTGACAAATTCATGAGGAATCTATTATATAAGTAACAACTGCCATATAGGCTGAAATCATAATCAAACTTGAAGAGACCTAGAAGGGGCCAGACCAGAAAGAATTCAATAATCAAGAGGAATTTAGAATAAAACGTTTGACACTTTGCAGAAAGCAATAAGGATGTAGACGAAAGCATGGACTCTCTTAGATGGAGGGAGCGGATTACATAATTCCAAAAGAAAAGAATGAATTCAGGCATGAAGCTGGGATTCAAAGGGAGATAATCCTAAATGATATGATCCATTGAAGAATCCGTGAAGATTATAAAGTATCTGTCCATGTTCCCTATTGGAAGTAGCAACCATGATAAACGACACATGTTCAGTTTGACTCTAGAAGAAGTCTTCTTCGAAAATAATCGTTAAGTATCCTTGGTTGTCCATCTACATCTATGTTCCTATGATGAAAGGAAGAAGTTGGAATCTTCAGGAAGGAAGGGCATGTAATCTATAGAAGACTCCATGGACCCCAAACATAAAGAGGAACATAAGGAAGAACATGAAGATTCCAAGAAAGAAAGAAAATCCAGAACAACCAGTTATTATACTGAGAATCATAAGACTACTAGCATGGTTTGAGCCCACTAGAAGCAGTCAAGCAGAAGGAATGGAAGCTGTGATGAAGAACAATGTATGTAATAAATTGTGAAAAATACTTATGAATGGAAGCATTGATAGATACAAGGTGAGATTTAGAACTAGAGGTTCTCCCAGAAGGAGGGAGAGTACTATGACGACAACTTGTTCCAGTAAACGAGATATACCTCTATCTGAGCTATTATATCTCTTGAAGTATTCATGGATTGAAGTTTACATCAATTGGATGTAAAAGATTGTTCTTCCCAATAGAGCAATTGAGGAAGAAACTTATGTAAAGCAATCTCAAGGTTTTGAGGTATACCAGAAAGAGACCCATGTATGCAAATGGAAGAAGACTTTGTATGGATTCAAGAAATTTGATGCAAAGTATCTCATATATAGCAGAAGCGTGGAGAAAAATTCCTATGACAGAGAAAGTGTATTAGAATGATTACTCAATAGTCCGGGATGATGGATTGCAAATCCATGGAAAACTTCCATGATGACAGATCTGAAGAAGTTGAGAAGACTCTGATCTAATAGACTCATCCTTGTACCAACAGTTGATTGGATCTTTGATGTATTTGATTAATACTAGGCTAGACATTTTCTTTGTTGTGAACATGTTGAGCCAGTTCCAGATGGAACCCAACCATGAGAATTGAATAATTGCAAAGCATGCCTTGAAATGTCTTCGTTGAACGTTTGAGTACAACTGCATGGATTTATCGAATTAGTTTGAGTAGGGAGTGAAAATAGTGGAAGAAGTGCTTCTTGGATATGTTTCAGTTTGAGATTTTCCACGATATCATGGGATAACAGGAAACAAAATTATGTTTCACTCAAGACTGCAAAAGTAGAGTATATTGCAACTCGTGATACTTGTACAGAAGCAATGTGGTTCCGTAAGTTGGTTTCTGGACTGTCTGATCAGGTGATGGATTCGAGTGTGGTATATTGTGATGATCAGAGTTGTGTGAAGATTTTAGAGAACCTAGTGTTCCATGATACGTCAAAGCACATTGAGATAAAGCATTATTTTCTTTGTGATAAAGTACAGAGGGGAGAAGTGGTTCTCCAGTATATCTCCACATATGAGAAGATAACGAATATTCTGGTAAAGCCTCTGTCCAAGATGAAAAGTTTGCGTACTTAAGGGACAAGCTGGGGCTCGTGGAGATGACTTCCTTATTGAAAAAGGGAGTGATTACTCCCAGGTTGGAAGAGAGCACCGATATGTTATTGATTTATGGACAGTCATTTTCCAGTTCGGAAAATGGTCCAGATCGAACAATCATTTTCGTAATGAAAATGGTTTGATAGATTGTTGATGTACCATAAACAACGTTTCTCCTTGTGGCCAGTGTGGGGGAATGGTCTAGGAAAATAATTGTTCTTGGAAGTCACTTTGAGTAGTGGTCAACCTTGTTAGGAAGTCATTCTTTTGAAGTTCACAATTGTGAGCAGTTTCGAAGAATGATCCATTTTGGAGGTTGGTACAGGACATTCATTTCTTTAGGAAATGGTCTGGACAATCATTCCCTAGGGTAGACTCATTCTCTCCAAGTTGCATTGTGATTAGGGTTGGAGGAATGGCCCAGTTAGGTGAATGGTATAGGTTCAGTAATCAGGGACAATCATTCCCTAGGGAAGACTCATTCTCTCTAGGTTTCACCGTGATTAATGTCGGAGGAATGGCGCAGTTAGGTGAATGGTCCAGGTTCAGAAATCAAGGAAAATTATTCTTCTATGATTGAGAAGAATAGTTCAGATATCCCATGACTGATGCTTCACTTTTCGAGGGCATATGCTTTTCCAGATCTCACAGATGTGAGTGGAAGAATGGCCTAGATGACTTAGTTTGTATCATTATATTGTTTATGCAGATTGATATCAGATGATATGATTTTGGTAGAGACTGTATGCCTCTGGACAATATTTGTATGCTAATGTGGTGGATGTGATCCACTGGTAGTGACTAAGTGTCACTGGTTAGTATCAATGTGCTACTGAGAATGGTTGTGTACCACTGGATAGTATTTGTATACTACTATGAATATACACAGTTGTGTTCAATTGGATGGCATTGTTCCAATTTCCATGGAGACTATCTAGTTGGATAGTGATGACGGTGCTCGTGATTTGATCATGAGATAACATGTGTGGCTATGATGATGCTACTAGTTGAATGGCCTGTTTGTGCTCAAGACCATTGCCTTTAATACCTCCCTAGCTAAGCGGGAGAGTTGATATTATGGTAGCTGTGGGAGGTATTAACCTCCACGTGTAACCTTTGACAAGACTAGAATATTTCGGGAATCAAGAGAAACCCTAAAACATTGGATAATAACCCTAGAAGACAAGTTGGCTCAAGAGAATATTTAATATTAAGTTATTAGCCTCCAAAAAGAGAAGTCGGCCAAGTCAAGTGAGATAGATCAGTATAAATAGAGGGCGCTAGATCTCATTTGTCACTCACTCACTCACAACTTCATAAGGACAAGAAGTGCACATGACTGGAGGACAACTACAACTACAACAATGGTGACTTGGTATCTTGGTTATGGTTTGGACTTTCTGCTTGGTCTTTGGTTATTCTTGCTTGGTGCGCTAGCCTTGGAGAAAGGTTCGCTACCTTGGTTGGATATTATATTGCTTCCAAAATTATTCTTTCTTTCAAGGTTAAGGTGCTCAGGGGTGGCCTTTGTGCCTATGGTTGGGCGACAATATTGCTATATTTTCTATGGTGAAACAAGCAAAATTATTTTTCTAACAGTCACTACCACTGATACTGTCACTGCCACTATCACCAATACTTCAACCAACATGTCACTATCCCTGTCACCGTCACTGTCACTGATATACCATCATCAACCAACTATAACCAGATCCACTCACATGGATACCAAAGACCATCACCAAACCATGTACCAAAACCTATACCATACCATGTACATCAACCATGTACCAAAACATGTACCATACTATGCATCAACCATACATCAAAACTTGTACCATACCATGTACTGGAACCTCTACCATACCATGTACATTAACCATGTATCAAACTTGTACCATCTCATGGATCAACCATATACCATATCACTCATGGTATGTCTCAATCATTACATACACCATGTACCATAAGATATCATCAATGAAGTGCCTCAAGCATAACCAAGATAGCCAATATACCAATATAGCCAAGATATGCTTATGATCAATGTACCATAACATCACCAAGGTGTACCTCAACATGTACCAACATCATCAAGACATGTCTCAAGCATATTCCACAACATCCAATGCATGTACCTCAAACATGTTCCATAACCTCATTAAGAAGTGCCTCAAACATGAATCGATATCACCAAGAAATCCACCTCATACATGTACGAAGAATATGCCTCACACCATGCACCAAAAATGTGCCTCAAGCATATACTGATGCCTCAACAAGATACCAAAGAAATGATCATCACATCATTAACATGTAACCAAGATGTACCTCAAACGATGTGCCTCAAGCAAGTGACAAATCCATAAACCATGTACCAAGAGGTACCATCAAACATATGTGCCATATCACTCATGATATTCCTCAAGCATATACCATACAACAAACCATATGCCAAGTATCCAAGATGTGCCTCTAGGAATATACCGAAACTCACAAAGACATGCCTCAAGAACGTGCCAACCTTCCAATATGCAAGCCTTAAAACACATAGAATAACATACCTTTAGATCTGTAGCTAACCTGATACATGAGATTTCAGACCTGTAGTTATTCTTTATTCTTAGCAACCTAGTACTAACATCCTCCTTCAAATCTAGTTTATCCTTGCAGGACTAACCCATGCATCACATAGGTCCTTGTGGGACAAGTGCCATACAACATGCAAGGGTGCCTCACAGGACACTAGTAGCCTGACCCATGGGGGTCATCCAAACTAGGATTTCTAAAAAAACCTCGTTCTCCACTGCAATATTGAAACTTCTCCTTCGCACTTCCTTCATTGCCTCAGACTCGCTACCTCAAATTCCCCAAATAGATCAAGTGTGCTCACATAGAATATATTCAATAAATTTGTGTGCCTCAGATTCACCAAATACATCAAGTGTGCTCACATAGAAGATATTCAATAAAGTTGTGTGCCTCAGATTTGCTGCCTCAAACTCACTACGAATTTCAATGAATTCTTTCCTTAACTTAAGGGCCAACCTGTACTATCTTGTTATAACCACTTTACCCTTTTAATTAATGACTTGTAACTGTTTAGGAGCTTCTTAACCATTCTTCGGGGCTTCTAACTTCATGATCTCATAACTCCTCAATTGCGAGGAACCACATGACGTTCCACCTACCATTGGAAATGACATGACGAGGACTATCCATCTATGAATGTGTTACCTACATTTACACTCTCCTTCATGTCCTTGTTCCTAAAACAACTTCAGGATTCATGACCACACCTCTGGGGATTCTTGTAGACTTATTCAAAGTGTCTTCCCGTGAGGGCCATGCTTAGAGATAACCCATAAGGGGACCATTTTGGAGACTTCTCCAAATACACACATCACTTTTGTTGACATCAAGAAAACCACTTCTGTTGACATCAATGGCAACCACCTATCCAACAATATCCCCCTTTGGCATTAATGACAACACTCATACTCCAACACTCATGCTCCACCTATGACCAATGCTTCTGATATTTATCTCCTCATGTTTCTCTCCCCCTTTGACATCAGTGGAAAAGGGTATCTCCATTTGTGTTTGCTCCCATTGTCTTCATGCTTCTGATATTTCTCTTTTTTCCTCTTTGTTATCATAGGAAAAAGTGTAACTCCCCCTGTCGATATGTCTCCCCTTGTCTTCATGCTTCTAATCTAGTCTCTCTTTTTGATGATTTCTCTACCCTTGATTTCTATGCAAGATGTTGTGTAGGTCAATGTGAGGTTTTCTATATATACTTACATTTATTTCTTCTGGTGTTTCTTGTCCATTGGTGATTCCTCGTGTAATTCACTGACATATATAAAAAACATTAAAAAATTACTCGACTTCAAATATTCATGGCTTGTCAAGTTCACATCAATGACCATACTTTCCTTTGACGATATCATTCTTGCTGATGGTTTCTCTTCCCATTTTCTATTGTACCTTTCACTTCTTTCCTTCATGTGACTAACTGATTCCATTGATTCCAATTTTTAATATGATTTCATCCACTATCATATATCTTCTCTGATTCATGTCTTGTAGACCTTCCAAATATCTCAAGAAATCCATCTTTGTTCATATGTCATAAGAAACTATCCTTGACTCTGCTACACAACTGCACACAAAGCTGACCCATCTGTTGCAACTGATCACAACATATTCCTTGTTTCTCAATCTGCAAATCAAACTCTACACATCTGCAACAATCTGTATTGAATATATCCTAGTGTGAATACATGCCTGGAATCCTCAATACAATCATGAATCTTTTCCTGAAAAGTGTGCCACTGATATTCTTCATAACTGTCAGCTGATACCTGCATGGTAATGTGTTCTGAAAGATTCTCCTCAAACAATCAAACTGTCATAAGACATTCTGCACTTTAGTCATCAAACCACTTTGAAACTACCTTCCCAAAATCTGCAAACAACTCAGACTGCTCGAAAGATAGTTCTCTGATCTGTAGAGCTATTGCTTGGACTCCCCCTCTTCAATATTCATATTTACCGGGAGTCTCCAAGATGAATGGCTCAAAAAAATATCCTCTTTGATGCAGAGTAATGTTCCTCTTCTTCTATAGATTCATCATTTTCCTTTTCATCCTCTTCTTGAATTCTGACATCCTTTTCATTTTCTTCCCAAATTCTGACATATTCCTCTTCATTCTCTTCTTGGATTCTAACATATTCCTCTTTGACTGTAGATTCATCATGATCGTTCATTGTTGCAAACCTTGTGAGTACGATCTCTAAGACCTGATTTTCATTCACCTGCTCTTCTTGTTTTTCGTTTCTTATCCAAACCTTCATGTATCTGACATCAATGTTTTCCTTCATGGGAGGATCTATCACGATTCTACAATTTTGAGCTATGTGACCATAATTATGGAATTTGTAATATTCAGTATTGGAGAGAGCTACATAACCATCTCTTGTTTGAACATTTCTTCCATATGCTCTGCAATTTATTGTGAAGGACACAAGGGTTCATAATGAGCAGTTCACTCTGAATCCATATATAATAATAATAATAATAATAATAATAATTGATTGTAAAATAATGATGATATTATAAGGACATGGCCTTCCTATATATATTCCCTTTATGGGTTTATGAAGAGTCATGACATTTTATTACATTAATGTTTAATTTACTTGGTAAATCCAACTGGTAAGCTACATGACTTATTTATTACATTAATGTTTAAAGACGTTGTGGATACAACTTTTATCTGGTAAATCCAACTGGTAAGCTACATGACTGATTTTTCTATTTATTTGATATGGTTCATAAAACTTTGGAGCCAATTTACTCTTCTTGTGTTGTTTAAGGGATAACTGTTTGTAAGGTTGAAGTCTCACAAATACCCAGTCTCCTACTTCAAACTCTCTTTCTGTTCGGTTTTGGTCCACTTGTTGCTTCATTCAGTTCCTTGCAACCGTTAAGTTTTCTTTGAGTAACTGAAGGATTTTCAGACTTTTTTCTAAATGGTCTTTTACTGGCGCAAATTTTATGTGATTGGTGGCAACTCCTTCCATGATGGAGGTTCGTAACCATAAAGAGATTGAAAATATTCCATTTTAGCTGATGTGTGATAAGTGGAATTACACCACCACTTAGCAAGGTGAAACCATTGAAACCATTTATTTTGTTTGTCAGAGATAAACCAATGAATATAGGTTTCTAAACATTTATTGACAACTTATGTTTGACCATATGTTTGAGGGTGGTAAGTTGAGCTCATATTGAGAGAGGTTCCGATCTGTTTGCAAAATTCTCTCCAAAAATTCCCTTTAAATTTGGCATCTCTATCGCTGACGATAACTTTAGGGAAACCATGTAGTTTGTAAATATTTTTACAGAATATTTCAACCGTTTGTTTTGTTGAATATGTTTTCCTTACTCCAATAAAGTGTGCATACTTAGTTAGTCTGTCTACTACTACTAATATTTTATCTTTTCCGTTGGATATGGGTAGTCCTTCAATGAAATCCATTGAAATTTGTTCCCATTCTTGGTTGGGAATGTGTAATGGGTGGACTAAACCAGGGGTCGAAACAATTTCATTCTTGTTCCTTTGACATAGATCACATTTTGCTACATATTTTTGAATTTCTGCACTCATCCCTTTCCCAAAAAATGATCGTTGTGCATTATAGTATGTTTTGAAAAATCCTACATGACCTGTAGCTGGGAAATCATGAGATTCTTGAAGAACCTTGGCTTTAAATCTTGAGTTGGTATTTAAGTAGATTCTCCCTTTATACCATAAGATGTCGTTTTTCCATTCAAACTTAGGATATTGATTTAAATTGTTGATTATAGAGCAAGTCTCCGGGTTTTTTGCATACTCAGTTCGGATTTCATCCAACCATTCTGGGATGGTTATTGATATTGAAAAAACTTGTGTTTCTTCATCTTTTCATGATAGGGCATCATCCACGATGTTATATTTTCCTCTTTTATGTATACTTTCTATATCAAATGTGGCATTTTTTTCTATCCACTTCTGTTGTTCGATTGACAATGTTTTTTGTTCTAACAAGTACTAGAGACTGTTATGATCTATGTGTATCAAGAACTTACTTCCCAATAGATATTGGCGCCATTTTGTCAATGCGTGCATGATGGCAAACATTTCCTTGTTTTAAGTGGATTGTAAGCATTCTGTTTGATTTAATTTTCTGCTCTCAAAAGCTATTGGGTTCCCATCTTGCATCAATATTGCTTCAATTCCAAGACCTGACGTGTCACACTCAATGATGAAAGGTTTGGAGAAGTTAGGTGTTTCTAATACCGGGGTTGTGGACATAATGTTTTGTAAGTTTTCAAAACATTTTTGTGCTTCCATATTCCATTGGAAGGAGTTTTTCTTAAGGAGATTTGTTAGAGGGGCGCTTAAATGAGCATAATTCTTGACAAATATTCAATAATATCCCGCCAATCCTAGAAATCCTCTTAACTTGGATATGTTTTTGGTTTTAGGCCATTCTGTGATTTCCCTAAATTTCTTGGGGTCTACCTTGACTCCTTTTTTGGATATGATGTGACCAAGGTACTCTACTTCCTCCTTGTCAAATGTACATTTTGACATTTTGGCGTAGAATTTATTTTCCTCCAGAAGAGATAACACTTGTCCCAAATGTTTTATATGCTCCTCCCATGTTTTACTGTACACTAAGATATCATCGAAGAAGACTAAGACATGTTTTTGTAAGTATGGGTGGAATAATGCATTCATTGTCGCTTGGAGTGTCCTTCATGTGTCTAGAAGCCAGTCTTGGCTACATATTCTAGTATGAATCTGATATGATAGTACCCAGATATTAAATCAAGTTTTGAAAAATATATTTCTCCGTGAAGTTCATCCAACATTTCATCAATAAACGGGATGGGAAATTTATTTTTAATTGTTATTGTGTTTATCCCTCAATAATCTATGCATAATCTGAAAGATCCATCTTTATTTCGAACTAACACTATTGGAGCTGCATATGGATTTTTGATTTTCGTGATGACACCACATTTTAATAGGTCTTGGACTAATATTTCTATCTCTGTTTTGTGGTGATGGGGGTATCTGTATGGTCTAACCTTTACTGGGCTTGATCCTGGCTTAACTTCAATTATATGTTCAATTCTTCTTTGAGGCGGTAACTCCACGGGAAGGTCTTGAAATACCTTCTTATGTTTTTGAATTAGATCTTGGATGTCTGATGTTCTGGAGTCATCCTGTTCTGATTCTTGTATTTCTATTTGTGGCATTGGATGAAGTATGTAGTTGTTCCTTTTCAAATCATTTTTTCTATTTGTTGTGACGACACAACCTATGTTTGTGGAGGTTGAAAACCATATAATTTATAACTTTTCTCTTGCCACTTGAATTTGATGAAATGTTCTTGGTGATTGGCTGAGTATGTGCCCAAGGTTTGTAACCATTGGACTCCTAAAACCACATCTACTCCTCCTAGAGGGACGGTGTAGAGTTCTTATTCCAAATTGAAATCTTGGATTTGGAGTTTCACCTTATGCAATTTTCCGACATTTCCAATTTTTTTTCTATCTACAACCATTACTTTCATATATGGAATTGGATATACACATAATTTGAGTTTCCTTGCAATCTTGATATCAAGGAAATTGTGGGTACTTCCGGTGTCGATTAGTACAGTGACATTATCATTTTTGATATGTCCTTTTAATTTGAGAGTTTGTGGTTGGGTAATGCCTGTGATGGTTGTGAGCGATATTCTTGGTGTGTTGTCTTCTATG
>JASDQU010325010.1:774-12918 GCA_032191745.1 Picea mariana
CTTCAATATGATTGCAACCAAAAGTCCATTTACAATCTCTTTGAATTGATTTTTATACAGATAAATAACAACAAAAATTGTTATTTGATTCTTTGAACTCTAAACATGGATTGATTGGATCACATAATTCTCAGATTTCTTCAACTATTGAAGTGAAATGCCCACATTATGTTGATTAGATGTCCAATTTAAAACTATAACAAACATGAGAGATAACATTCATTTGATCAAACATGAAAATTTATCATGATCGTTGATCTCACCTTCATTGATCCCACATTTATCGTGGAATTTGATTTTCTTGGATTTATGTAGAATATGACTTTCCAAATCTTTCAAAAGAAAATAAATATGCCCCAAAACGTCATGCACTATGTAACCTTTTAGAAGTGTCTCCCTACTTTACCGGATCGACCTTGACATCCATATAAATTTTAAAATAAAACCTGATGCTCGATGATCTGACATGAGGTGGTGTGTTGACATCACCACAAACACATGGAAGCCTCTCATTGGTCCATGTTGTCATTGATGTGGTAGAAAGGCATGCGATGTGTCAATCCTAAGTTTTTGCTATACTAGAAATATATCATGGAAGGTAGCATATAAAAGGTTCGGTGATCCGATATCCAGTGGCCCGACATGGCGTAATATTGGATTGGATCGAATGGTGGTAATTTTAAGTCTTACGTTCGAGAGACGATGGTCCAGTATGATGTGGAAGTGATGACGTACCCCAGATCAAAAGGAGAAAACATTTAGAAAAGTTTTGAAATCATGGTTTCGATGGCCCGAAATGGCATGGCATCTCCTGGTTGGTTGCATACATCAGCTCACTTATGTTGGTTGTTGTATTGTCAGAATATTTTGGGCTTAACATTTCCAGTATATCTCAATGCTCAAGATCCGAAATAAAATCGGTCATTGATCTGATATATCACAGATCCAATCTCCACCATTTATCTATACTCCTTTATGAACAACTGGAAATCGTTGATCTGATGTACACAAACAAAAATTGGCCAATGCCTTGATAACATCATGCAAACATCAGTCTAGACACATGTCCATTTCCCATTACTTGATGTTGGCACTAAGGTGGTTGATAGATGTCTGACATGTGTCAGTCATTTTTTTATGTACTGTGCTCTTTCATCAACAGATTTCATGTGTACACATGGAACTTATTTATTATCCTTGGAAATGCTGCATTGACACGTTAACATGTCATCTCATAGGATAAAATCTCAGGATATGAGACTAAATATAGACTGTTGAGCGGTCTCTTTTGATACAGTTTTGAGATAAAATCTGGGATGTCCATCGGAGTACCCAATTCATAGCTTCATTTTAATTCATAAGTTAGAAGAGAGAGTGAGAGATTGGATCTCGGCCGTTGATGGACAAGATGATCATTGTAGACAGAAGTGAATCTAGACCATTGACCAGTCTTATTTTCCATAGCTTTTAGATTTAATTTCAATAGTCCATTAGAGAATTCGAAAGGCAATCTACGTTATCCATAGATGAGCACCTTTTGTATTGATCAAGGGGTTAAGGACTCAGATGAGGAATTCCACAAAAGTGACATGAAATGTCGATTTACTCATGAAAATCCAGGTTGTTGATCTTGGGTGCACAATTTTCTCCGACATGGGATTCCAAAATCTATCTAATCTGTTAATTTGAAGCTAAGATGGAGGTAGATGATCACATTTTAGGATCACGAATAAACTTTCAAGACATATGCACTAAATTTAAATTCAAATAAATCATAAAAATAAAAAATTAATTCTAACCCTATCTGAAATTGAACTATTTCTAAAATTTATTCAGATAAAAGATGAAATTTTGAATTTTAACTTATGTTACAACACACTCAACCATCCAATGTATTCCACAATCAATCAATTACACAAAAAAACAAACTTAACTATATTAATAATGGTCAATATAGGTTTATAGAGTACAAATGAGGTCAAAATATCTCAAAAGTGGGCCCCGTCATGCTAGAATTTGGAGTCCCATATAATGGCCCCTTCAGTCACGTAAACTAACAATAAAATATGTGATCTTCCTCAACATATGTGTTAATCAATAATTTTTCTCCATCAAAGTGTTGGGCCATGAAAAATAAGTTTCACTCCCTTGAAAAACCTAACCATGGTACAAAGATAATAATACAACATTAGGCTTAACCTAAGCATGAAACTAAGGCTCACCACCACCATGGAAATAATATACCATTATTACATTATTAATATTTAGGAAAGGCTATATCATTGTTAACTTTCTGATATCGACACTTAGGTAAATTGTTTACTAGTGATTTCCTTATTGTAAATGAAATTATCAATTCACAAAACAAAATACACTTGCTGGAATAATTAACTAAAACAAATAGTGGAAGTAATATTGGAAACCAAATCTCATACACAATACACAAAGATATTCTTTCATTTAAATCATATTATCATTATAATAGTATCAAACCTTACAAGGTTTCCCAAACTTAGGAAAATGGCCCACTGAGAAATACAAAAAACTATAGACAAACACCTCCAAACCCCAACAACTCCTCCATGGTTGTACAACCATGTACTTTCACTTTTCATATATGTATGTCTGTGTCCTCACTGTTACCTGCATACATATGTGCTTTCTTTCACTATATCCACATACACACCATGACTAACCTATGAAGTGTGTACATCTTCGCTCTACTACTGTGGCTCTAAATGATATATCTTCTTGCAATTTCTCTTCTTTTCACTTATCCCTGACCTGTATTGATATCTAGGTGAAAATCCTTCTCCACTTATCTGATATGTCCCTGACAAAAATTCCTTCTTTGTTGTCTCTCTATGATATGATCATTGAAATTCCTTCCTCCTTCACCCTATCCTTTCTTTTGAAATATTTAGTTATGACCTGACCCTAATCTCCAAAGTGATTGAGGATTGAGATTAAATCTCACCTCAGTTGATATCAATGAATAAGATTTAATTCATCAATTCCAATAACTTTAGCATTTCATTAAATAAAAATCAACTAATTAATAAAACTACTTTACTTTAATAATTCCTATAATTAAAGTAAACTACTAGGGTAGAATCCTTTGGATGACTTCCACATGTATAGATACTTAGACTTGTGTGGAAGTATATTTACGATGACACAAAAATAAACATTCCCTCTTACCAAGGAAGGTACTTCTAGAAGAGCCACCTGGAACCATATTTCCCTCCAATCCTCGCACAATATCTTGCACATCATTATGCCCCATGACATCCCTCCAAACCTTCTATTTTGTTCCTTATTCAAAAATGGAAGATTTGGAATCAATGATGCTACTCACTAGCACCACGAAGTTTGGAAACTTATTCAGAGGCCTTCTCCCCATGAATATGCTCCTAGGAGCCTCAACTTCCTCCTAAGCATCCCTCAATGCTATTTCATACCAACTAGGTATTTTGACAGAACTGGAAGGGTATAACTCCTCCTCTTAACCTGAAGGTGGACTCGCTAAACTAGAAGTCTTTGAACTCTATTCCCCCTTTATATCCTTCTTCTCCTTGTCCTGCCACTAGCATAGATCCATTCACATATGAATGGATAAGATCCAACATCCCCTTGGACTCACGAATAGGATTTCCCTACAACCTATATAAGTTTCCCTCTCTAACACTAATCCTCGTTGTCATGTCAGGGCTACCTCCCTCTAGACATATCAATAC
This sequence comes from Picea mariana, assembly GCA_032191745.1. Classification (NCBI taxonomy): domain Eukaryota; kingdom Viridiplantae; phylum Streptophyta; class Pinopsida; order Pinales; family Pinaceae; genus Picea; species Picea mariana. The sequence continues at coordinate 4,512 of JASDQU010325010.1, forward strand.
TTTCCTTTTCTTTAACATGATAGAAAAACCCCTATCCTCCAAAACTAATACTAAGAGAAAAATATTCTTTCATTTTGGTACGTAAACCACATCCTAGGCTTCTAACAAACCTCCTGACTCAAGCGAAGACTAGATAGTTCCCTCCCCCTTCACTACATACTTGGCATCATCACCAAGCTCCACATTGGTCCTTGATTCCTTATCCATCATATTGTTGAAATTATCCCATTCTTTTCTCATATGATCAGATGCACTACTATCTAATTAACAAGCATGCCTTATGTTGGTTCTAGTACATAGGCAAGAGATTAGTGAGAAATCTTTCTCAAACTTTGTTTCAAACTCATTTGCATATGTCTTTGTTGTTGTTTTTATTTGCATACTCTCTTTCCCCTTATTCTTCTTCAGACATCATGATTCATACATACCATATTTGTGGCATGTGAAACAATTGATTTTACTCAAGTCCTTCCCTGGCTGTGAGGTTTACCCTTTACTGTTACCCTTAGAACCTTTTCATTTTCTCTTCTTGCCCTGACTAACCAGAGCCAAGTTCTCCTATCTATTTTCATCTTCCTACTTGTTGTCTTCGTACTCCTCCTGAGTTTCTTCCTGGATGCAATCATCCCAAAGCCTTTGCAAATATGGAAGTTTCTCTCAGGTGCATACTCCCTTGAAAAATGGTTCCCAACACATTGGGAAACCATTCAATGCCACATTTACAAGTTATACATCTTCCACTTTCTCCCCAATAGATGAAATATGATCATGTACCTGAGTGATCCTCATGAAGTACATGGTAAAAATGTTATATCTAGACACATGCACTGATATGAGCTTATTTCTTAAGATTATATTCCTATTCAAGTTATCTCTCTAGAATAAACTTACCAGGGAATAAAAAATTTCCTTTCCAAATGTTCTTCTCGGATAAGTGAGGAATCAAATGATCCTCGATTGCATCCACTATTACCCATTGTTATTTAATCTCCTTCTCCTCATGAGCTTCCAAAGCTAGAAAATCTATTAGTGGAGGAACTACTTTGTCAACAATCTCCCAAAGATCATATTCCTTCAAAAATAAAGTAAATCTTTCTTTCCAAGACAGGAATTTGGATGCTTCATTCTATATGTCTTCAACTCTTAGACGTATTTTTGTCATTCGTTATATTTGATAATTTATTGAGGAATTTGGATGCTCCATTCTATATGTCTTCAACTCTTAGACGCATTTTTGTCATTCGTTATATTGACTTGTACACTCATTTCTTCACTGTATCCTGCATATGTACACACTTTCCTGCAATGTAGTTTGTGTACACACACACCCTTATTGACCTGATACACACATACATCTATGTATGACTGTAATAAAACCAAATTCTACTTCTATATGTTTGTTTCCTTGAAATTTGTCCTTTGATTTATAACTATTGATTTGTAGATCTGTAGAGTGTTGAAATTTTTCTTATACTGAGTGGGGGGTGAATTAGTATAATATAATTTTTATTTTATTTAACCATTCATCAATCACTCATTATTTGCGAAACAATAATCACATACAAAATCAAACCACAATGCATAGATTTTACCATGGAAACCTAATCAGTAGAAAACCTTAAAACTTATCTTTATAAATGTTTGTAGGCGCCAACCTACTGGAGAAACCAATATCCTTAACTAAGTAGAAACTCAGCGAGATGTAGGCACCAACCTACTGGAGATACTAATCTTCTTAATTGGTCAACAACTCAGTAGCACCTGTAGGCACCCACCTACTATTAATATATTTGCAAGCACCAATTTTCTTCACACACCAATCCCCTCACCTAATCACCAACTCAAAAAGATATGTATAGACAAAAATCCAATATATTCATACAAATAGTACTTTTGACTTCACCTACATGCTTCATTCTAGATACAATCCTTCAAACTATAGTCAAATGTAGCCTTCATTCCCTAGAGATCCTCATAGCCTCATTCCCATAAAATGATATCAGTCTACAACATCCCAACCTCAAGACAATGCACATTGTATCATCAAAACCTCAAAACAATGCACATTGTAGCATCACAGACCTTCATTCTTTGATCGCATATATTAAGAATAATAAAATCCTTAAAAAAATCCTCAAACATCTCTTGCACACCTTTAGATCCCAAAAATACAGCCCAACTCCTTTAATGCACCTCACATCACTTATTTTCACCTCATACTTGATCTATTTATTGTTTGCACAAAAAATGTGGACATCTATCTTGTATTTATAGTATTTATATCCTTAATTTCAAGGCCAGCCTATAAAGACTCGCTGAGATGACCTAAATTTTATGGCTCAGTTATCGGACGAAAAAAATTGTATATCCTCATTCTCAAGGAATTAAAGGCAATTCCATATAGAGTTGGAAATTTCTTGGAATAATATTTGCAACCATATAAATTATGTTCCCATTTGAGATAGGTATCTAGGTTAAAAATTCCTTCAAAGATAGTGTATTCAAATTGAGCATCAATAATCCAAGAACAATCTTTCCAACAATCTCCCCCTTTGTCATTGATGACAACCCTTATTCAATTTGGATACTCCCCCCATATACAACTTTCCTTGTGTTTGCAAATCTTCCTTTGTTTGCAAATTCACCCCCTTTGACATAAATGAAAAAGGGTTTCTCCCCCTGAGCTTGTGCTTCCCTTCAAGCACTCCAATGTGCAATTTAAAATTATCTCTCCAACTAATCATTATCCAGTATGTCTCTACTACAAGTATCCAACATTAATCTTTCTATTTTATTGATCAATCCTTCCACACCAAAGTCATGAAATTTATCTTTTGAATGTGGTGAAGCTTTAATATTGAATTTATTTGAATTTTTCTCTTCCTCGACATTCCTTTCTGACAACAACCAATCACATGACTTCTCTTTTCCAGAAGAGTACTGTAAAATTCAATTTCCATTTTCACAATGAGATTTACCAACCTTACATTTTATAGAAATAAGGTGTACATGTTTTGAGTGAGAATCAAAACAATGAATCTCCCTACCATCTTCATATAGCTTATCACATCCTTTCTTATAACAAACAGTTTCATCTCTCCATGTTTCTTGCTTTTTCTTCCTTTTCCAAACCTTTAAGTCTTCTTATTTATGTTTGGAAATAAAATCTTCCCTTTTTTGTTTAGGAGGTTCTACTATGTTATTTCTACAATAACGTGGTATGTGCCCATAGTTATTGCACTTAAACTTTCAATATTGTAATCAAGTTGAGGAGAAAATGAACTGTAGTTTCTCTTAGAAAACCAATGAGAAATTCTGGTTTTGTTGCTCACATAATCATTCTTTGAGGTCTTATAAGAACCTCTATTTATATATCTCACATGATCACTTCTTTCATAAGCTCTACAATCTCTTTCCTTAGGACCAAAATTATTTAAAGAAAAACAATAGCCAAGAAAGAGATTTTGTTATCGGTTTGTGAATGGTCTTCTTGGTGGAACAAATCTTCTTACCTCATTCTTGTTATTCTTGTGATAATAATAAGGTTTGTGGTGGTCATCATTTCCTTCCTTACTATTTCTTTCATTGTTTATGGAGTCTTTGAGAATATTGGAATAACTTTTAGGATTTTCTTCATTTCCCTTTTCTGATTGCTTTATGACCTTAGTGTTTTTATATCCCTAGGAGATTTTTTGTTTTTCATTTTATCCAAGAACTATATTGATGAATGGTGAACTTTGGAAACTTAGAAAATTATCTAAGATTTTGATGCTCTTTCCAAACTTAAAGCTTCTATTCAACTAATCGGTTGTTTTCTCTAGTTCCTTTATTAAGGAAACGATTTCAGCTTCTATACTCTTGCAATTTTCTTCATTTTATTTTATCTAGCTTGATCCATGTGGATATCAGTGGCCACCCACCTATTCCAACTGGCTCAAAACAACTTTACGGAAACTTACTATTTTTAGAAGTTTTTTCGGTTCCTAAACTCCTGGGGCCATTGTGAGGGCCTAAATGAAGGTTTTTCAAGATCGAGCTCCTAAATAATAATCAAAGGCTCTAATTGAGCCCCCAAAATTAATCTCCTTTATGATACCTTTCCAACGAGCTATCGTGCACCCCAAACGAAGATCGTATGCTAAAGTTACACCCCCGGGAAGTTGATACACCAAACTACCCAAAACGGGGTCCACAAAATTGTTGTCTTTTCATCTTCCGAGGTTAGGGTTTTGAATTTTATTTATGATAAAAGGCCTTTGTATACTCATTATAAAATATTCTTCTTGTGAATGCAAGCAGCGGACACATCTCTTCTCAAAAACAAGATGCTACCATTCTAGCGAGTCTTTCACTATGTATTTTTATAGTTTTTGTACATTTTTCACTCATTAATAGAAAATTTTGTTTTACTATATCTCTTTGTTTGTGGTTGCATATTTGATACATTTATGTTATATTATTGGATATCTGATATATCTCTATATATTTCTTTATTATATCTTCTCTCTCATTTCGTGCTAAAAATAATCTAGGTCAGTGGTATCAGAGTAGACTGCTCTTGATCGTTTTTCAGTGCATGTCCCCGACAAGGTATGAGTACAAAAAGTTGGGTATTGATTTTGTCTCTATTGAATAAAATCACTCTCACATGCCCAAGAAACCCTCCATGGAAAAAGAAAATAAAAATGACAGAGTACACGACTTTATTAATCTGTTGTTGAGCAACTTCTCACGCGACAAAGGGATGAAATGATGGAGAAATTTTCCCACATCCTTCAACGCTTGCCGATAAAAACAGATGTGTATTCATAAAGAAACCAATTTGGAGGAACCTCTCCTTTCAAGGCACAAGTTAAATTTTATATTACCATATTTGAAGGATAGATAGATGTGGATGCCCTAAAAAAATGGTTAAATCTGCTAGAAGGTTATTTCTTTGTTGATAATTTCTCCGATAGGGAAGAGATAACCTTTGCACCCCTTAAGGCTTTCCCCCATGTCAAAAATTGGTGGGAAACTTGCTAGGATCAAAGTTCCACATGGGAGTTTTTTGTGGATGCAGTAAAGGAATAGTATTACCATGTTGGCAACTATGAGGACCAGTACATGAGATGGACCACACTGCGACAAGAGAGGGGCCAAACATTTTTGTATTTCACCAATACCTTCCATACTATTAGTTTCACTCTCTCTCCCACCTCTCTCTCTCTAATCCCCTCTCTTGGTATTCCTCTCCCACCCTATCACACCCTCAAACAATCCATATCTATCTCATTCTATCTTTACCTCTTGCATATACATTAGAGGAAATTTCAACTCAAAATGGTCCTCCTAAGAAATAATTCCATGTAGACATTTTTTTAATATATTAATTCTATATTTTACTTTTATCAAAGTTGCCCAGAATTATTTCACTTTTATCAAAGTTTCCCTACCCTGAATATCTATTTTATATTAAATAAATATTTTTGAGGATGAATTAAATGGCATTAAATGGTTTGATGTGTTATTGGATATGTTAGTAAATGTTGAATATATATTTTATATTAAATATTGAATCAATATTTATGAGGAAGAATTGAATTAAATGGAATTAAACCAATGAGTTGTTGGATGTGTTAGTACAGGTTGTAGGTTATGCATAGACTAATCAAGAGATGCAAGGGAAGTGACAACCAACGAATAGGGATCCTTCATCCGCCACTGTTCACAAAAATTCACGCTCTTCATCTGCCATTGTTCACAAAAATTCACACTCTTCATCTGCCACTTTTCACCTTTCTCTTATCGGCCATAATTGGCAAAAACAGGCATGAATGGATTTGCAGTGGAAACCCTTCAGTCATGTTTTCAATTTATTATGCATTTATTTTTCGAATTCAGTCGAACCTGGATTGATGTCCCTGGTTCTCTTAAAAAATCCACGGGTTCCAATGGATATCTCCAAAACTCCATCCAAATTTCATGGTTTTGACTAGATCTCTCTAAATTTCCATCCAAATCTGGTTCCTCGGCCATTGATGACAAAAATTGGTGTGAATATGATCGAAATGGAAACCCTCAAATTTTAGATTTTGGAGGTAAATGATCAATTTTTTGTGGGTTTAAATTATTTTTTACTTTTATTTAACCTTTTGTTTGAACCCCATTTCATTCCATAGTGGTCATTCTATTCAGTGTTCAACTGGAAGCAAGCAGTTTTTGGTCGGTTTCAACTCACAAAGCGAGTAGTTTTTGGCCGGTTTCAACTCAGAGGGTTGTTATGTACAGAATTATTTTGTCTGATTGATAGATTTCTCAAACACATGGCATGTTTCTTCTGATAGGTATGCTTGTTATTGTTCTTTCACTATTTATTTTGTTGCTTTGGAATTATATCCAACTTGCAAATTACAATTCATTTTTAATTGTTGGTGGGGGGAACTACTTGGGATTTGAGGATTTTTTGTATAACTAGTAAGAATGACAAGAATCCATGGTGGTTTGGTGTATTGTGTGTAAGACTGTGTGTGTTTGCATGTACAGATTTAGATTAGGCAAAAGTATCCTTAAGAAGAACACATCATTGGACATTTCAGTTCTGAATCAGAAAAATAAATTTGACAAATCAAAATGTACACCTCAGTTCTCTCAGAAAAAATGTTGATTTGACATTCCTCTTCCATGAGTAAATATTTTTGGTAGTTACAACATGCAAAATAGGTGAAGTTTGCATTCACAAGGCACTATCATTTAAATGATTTATGTGGCAAGATTAGGGGAACTAAGTTGGAAAGCAAGTTGACTTCTCCTTGGCAGAGTGCTACGAGTTAAGAAATATTAAAGTACCATGAAAACTACTATAAAATAAAGGCTAATGTAGATGAAGTATGGGATGAGGTATGGGATGAAGAGTTGAACCAAGCTCAAATAGCATGTGCTCGTTTGGAAGTATCCAACCATTATAGCTAATGTCCTTAAAGTTGTTGAGATTATAGATAGAACTGAGGTGTCCATTGATGCCAAAAGTATCCTTAAGAAGAAAACATTATTGATTTTACAAGAGAAGTTGAAAGCATCTGATGTATAAATAAGAAGGTTTACTGATATCATTGATTGGATGTGCAAATTGAGTATGCTATCTTCCTAGAATGAGAACACCCAGTTGATTCCCTAAGCCAATCATCTTGATCAAATGGATTAAGAAAAGAATTTTGTGGATGATATTAATTCCTTCATTTAGCCACCTACAATTTACGAACTTTTGGAATTATTAGAGCACTTTACTACTATTTTGGAGAAGCCAACTACTCTAAAAGCTACTTTGCACAATATTTCCTATAGGTCTATGACAGAGTTAGATTAGCATGGAAAAATGCTAAACCACATTTAAACGGTCATTTCTATTCTTTTTTTTATAGCTTCCATGCAATTTAATCAATTGTGTTGCATCCTGATTAATATTTGGTGCTTCTAATGGACAAATTTAAATTTTAAAGGCTTCCTTTGAAGTTTGAATGCATGGTGGACTACCATTGGTATTTTCAAGAGGAAAAATGACTTCTTGTGAGGGGAGGAAAATGGGATCCATTGCTAGTCGATGGTTGGAAGCAATAGCATTTGGGTCTATTAGTGTTTTACAAACACAAATGGTAATCCTTGTCAGCTCAAAAGAATAGAAGAACCCTGACCTAGTCAGTAAATATTTTATAGGCCTATACAAAATTACAAATAGAACACAAAAGGTAGTTATTGGTTCGAAGATCCCTTGTTAAGAAAATCCTAGGTAAAGATTCCATCGTAATATTGGGTAGCCTCTATATAGCCTTTACAACTCTAATTGATGTTTGTTGCTAGATACATTTCATTCAGATTTTAATGGACATTGTTTTAGGAGAGAAGCTTTGAGACAAGTGTCATATCTATTTTCTTGTTTGGTGTAGTTTGTACTTCATCTCTATTTTTTAGACACCATGAGGAGAATGAAGGAAAGCCAATAAGTTTTTTGAGTCAGAAAAAATATTGATTTGACATTCCTCTTCCATGAGTAAATAATTTTGGCGGTTCTAGCATCGTCATCATCAAACAAGAGAACATTAGTTATCCTTTCTACAATTTTGGGTTTTTGGGAAGAATAGTATAGGAAGGAGACGTGAAGGATTCATTCACAGGGAATGATCATTTACATTATTTCGGTGGCAAGCTTAGGGGAACTGAATTGCAAAGAAAGCTAACTTCTCCTGGGTAGAGTGCTACGAGTTAGAAAATGTTGAAGTACCATGAAAACTACTATAAAATAAAGCCTAATGTAGATATAGTATGGGATGAATTATTGAACCAAGCTTAAATAGCAGGTGCTTATTTGTAAGTATTTCCAACCATTCCCACTAATATCTCTTAAGTTGTTTGGTTTATAGACATAACTGAG
>JASDQU010325011.1:683-12930 GCA_032191745.1 Picea mariana
TTTTGTGTACTAGTAGGTTATGTACCAGTAGCCTGTGTGCTAGTAGATGATGTACCAGTAGGTTGTGTACTAGGATCCACAACGATCCATTGTTCTTTGTCTACAAGAAGGTCCTCCATCTTGAGCTTCCATATCTCAAAGTTTTTACCAATGAACTTCTCTATGTCGATTCTATATGAGCTCGCCATTCCTCTTTCTATACTCGAATCTCCACTGCAAAATCTCCCACTAAACCCAAGTTTATCACAGACCCAAGATAAACTTGATCTATCAAGACCAAGCCAAACCCTCAACAACAAAGGTGTCCCTCTGAAGCCAAAAAAGAGATCTGATACCACATGTGAGTTTTAAACCTATGAAGTAAAGCAATGCATATAGATTCTTAAGCAAAACAGAGTTTAATCAATGGCTCATTCACATACTACACAGAGATATTATACTGGAAACCCTCAACCGAGAAAACCTTTCTTATATTCATTATATCGAATTTCACCATTCACTATACAATCTATACAATGTTTTTAGGTATTCCGTAGATACCAAAACCCTAATCCCTAAAACCGTGATTATTTTTAGTAAACCGCTAAAAATAAAAAAATCCACTAAAAATAGCAAAAACCGCCCCAAAAAAAAAATTGGGGCACAGCCTTGGGCTATGCCCGGTGTCGAACGCTACGCGTAACCAGGGGGGGCATACCTTCTCCCCCTGGGAACCCCCTAGGAAAGCGCCCAACGCACACAACACAAACAAAGCAGTACTACGAGGGATCGTCAGACGCAGTTGTCATATTTGACGTGCCCACACACACACATGCAAATAATATAACACATACCCAACAAAATGCACAATATATTCCACCAGTCCAAAAATTTCACAATCTTTAATAGGGAACAAGATATTGTAGGTAGATGGTAGATGAAAATGGAAAGTCGCTTTACCCCACCAATTGTAACATGTCATCTTCTAGCAACTATGGGCCAATGGTACTTCACTATGAATTGGGTATCTATTATGACATGCCAGTGGTATGTACATGGTTGTTTGAAATGTAAAGGCTTGAAGGTGAATTCTTAACATGTCACACTATGCAATTATATTAATGATCAACTACCCAAAGTTGATGGTCTAATATATCCCACTGGAGTCAACAATCCAATAGTCAATACAAAAAGACATGTAGGAACACTTCATTATGCTCATTTTCTAAAAACTTGGAAGAAAAATAAACTATGTTTCATTATAAATTGACCATCATATCTCTTTTTATTGAGTCAACTAATAATTCCAGTGAGCCAAAGTATGATATCAATACTACTCAAAACATCTCTACTAGGGGATCTAAAAGTTGGATGAGATAAGAGAAAAAATGTCCCAGTACACACCAAGGTTGGTTCAAGTTTTTGAGGGCAGTGATGACTTTTCTCTTCATATCCATCTACAAAGTAAATCCTAAGCCTATTACAAGTGCACTTTGTATGGTTCTTGGCCATCTTCCCTACTTGTGCCTAATGTTGGGACTAAATTCTCATTTTTTGGTATTATTTACATGATTTCCAAATCTAAAATATATGTTGAAAATCTATCCTTTCACATGTATTCATTCCTCTTAAATTGTTAGTTGAGCTTGTGTCATTTTCTGGTTTTCTTTATAGTTGATCTAATAACTTGAATATTGTTAGATACAAACATAGCATTTCTATGTATAGTATGTGCATGAGCGGTTATACTTTGGAAAACTTTAGCAAGAAGAACCTATTAAATATTAATAGTCATATGCAAACTCATGGGAACATTGTGTGGTTTAAAAATACTTTTAGGTGATCGTTGTTTAGTGCAAATTGTTTGTTTGAGGAATAGTCAAGTGACAAAGAGTTGTTTATGAAAAGAAAGGCATCCAGATTTGTTGTTGTGCATGCAATACATAGTTTGTCTCCTAGTGATGAATTGTTAATAAACTATAACTTTCATAGACTGCCAACTACTCATAAAATATGTCTTACATTGACACTCATTTTAGACATCCCCTTGGGGTCTAAGAAAAAGATCATTAAGTAATTGTATTTTTGGATTTTCATTGAAAGAAATGTAAATTTCTTTCTTAATTCAAAAATATATATATAAAGTTGTTAGTTTCATTGTACTATTGGAAAAAAATATATATATGCTTCTAATAAATGTTTAGTCTAATGTGTTGGATTACTGAGAGGGGGGGTGAATCAATAATAGAGATTTTTAATCCTTTTAACCACATTATGTAAGTGTTATTTATCTTTATGATCAATATAGCATTATCATCCAATAAGTGCAGAGTAAATAAACCATCAACAATGAACAATCATACACATACACAGTACACAAATATTTTTACATGGAAACCCAATGTGGGAAAAAACCACAGAATACTCTTTTTTATATGTCTTTAAGAATTTACATTCATTGGAAGCACCAAATTCTATTGTTCTCCAGCTGCAACTGGAAGGAGGCTCTGACCCCCTATATTTCCATGCTACAACCTGAGGGAAGCTCCAACTCCCCAATTCTATGGCTACAACAATAAGGAGGCTACAACCCCCTATGTTCTCTGTCTACAACTGGAAGGTGGCTACAACCACCTATCCTTGCCCCATTTTGTTGCCCTAAAATATAAGTGTCAAATGATGAAACGACTTCCAAACTATCACTGTGAGATATACCACTGTAAACCTATACCAACCTATGCCACTGACCTGTAACCAACTTGTACTTGTACTCAACATGTACCAACAAAACCCAACAGGTACACAACCTATATATGTTGCAGTTCATGTATATACGTGTCATGTCTATACTGTAGCCTGCGTATGTACACAACCTATCTATATTGCATCCTACATTCACCTTTAGTAAACTAGGGTTTTCACCTTTTCTAAAAAGTAAAAAACTTAGCTTCTTATGTTACATCAACCTGCAACCTGTCACTATGTCTTATATGTAGTTGTACCATGTGCATGCATCATCTATACATCCCTTATCCAAGTGCATCTATGTCTCTCTAGTCATGTTCCATACATGCATTTACAATCATGAACAAGTGTAATAATCCTCACGTGGACTAGAAATCAAACCCTTACTTATATGTATCCTCACACCATATAAACAACTTCACAACCACTTCACAACCAAAACCCTCAACCATGTACCAAGAAATACAACTATGTCTCAATACTTGAACCAACAAGATGAACCAATAAATAATAACAACATGCCAGTGTTGTATTTATGTAGATATGCATCGTACCATAAGTGTCATACAAACAACATCCTTTATAGGGAAAAATCTCAAACTCCCATAACCATATCTCAATAAGACAACAATATCCAACTACACATAATATTATGACATACCTTTTGAATATGTAGATAGATATGTTGTACCTGATCACTGTAGACCTTCCTAGGAGCTTTCTTTCAGACTTTGAGAACCTGGCACCCTCAAAAACTCAAGATTTCATGTATTTTCCCGCATGTACGCACCCTCTTATACTTCCATCCCATGTATGTACGCTCCCTTCTCCACTATAGCCCCTGTACACCTAAAAAACTAGGGTTTTTTCGGTATTTCTGCAATTCCAAAAATTTCGCAATCAACTCTTTGTGCTACCTCATACTTTCATAACTTCATATGTATCAATGAGTACCTACAATAAACCTTACAAAATAATAGATATTCAACGTCCTCAATAGGTGATAATAGGAGAGTCTTGCTCTCTTATTTATAATTTCCTCAAGGGGTTACCTTCTAACCAACTTAACCCAATTTCCTTCTTTTGGGGATAACCCAGTTCTAACCACTTGTCCACTTGTAACCATTTTATCCACAAATAGTAAACTCTCCACTTATATTTGTAACCAATTTTTTTTTTAATTATTTTCTTATTGCAACAACTTAACTCATGATTAACTCCTAGTTTCACCCACTTGACTAGTCAACTTCTTCTAGGAGATTCTAGAATAATTTAACTTCTTTGGCTTTCTATATAACTCATGAGGGTTCTCCAACTTCACAACACCATAATTCTCTAACCGTGAGTATTTATGTGACGTTCCACATATTACCAGAAATGACATGACATGTACTATTCATCTAGAATAGTATTAGCAAATATACTAACCTTCATACCATTATACATCAAACAAACTTAAGTTCATTAATCATATTGTTGGGGATACCAGAATTTGCTACTAGACTTGCTTCAAGGGTTGATATCAATGACAACCCACCCACTTAATCAACATAATGTTTGAACATACAAATGCAATTTGTTTACTATTATCATCAATATAATATTCTATATTTTTTCAATCAGGATTATGGCAATGAGAAACATGTTTACCATCTACCATTATAGCCAACCATGATGTCAAATTGAGAGAAATATACTAAATAAGAATAGATCAAAGTGGAATCATATCAAGCATGTTTGAAACAACCACCTATTCAATTTCCACTGCATCATGAGTTGTGCATTCTGAATTTCTATCGTAACACTAGTTCTTCACATGTTGGGAATGAAATAAATGATATATAAGTTGGTATGGACGATTTCTTATGGGATACCCATGCCATGGATGGAATTGTTTTACATACATTCCAGCAATATGAGCTAGGGAACGATGCTTATATCAGTACTACCTGCATTGAAACAATGAAATATGCTTCCACCACCCCTCTCTTTGTACACGAGTCAAGGTATACCCAACTAGGGACAACAATGTTACTATACAACTTGAAAGCAACGTATGGCATGTGAGATGCATGTTTCTTGGGAAAGTTAACTAATGATTAAGTCCCATATATTTTTATGAATCTTGTCATACAACCATATATTTTAATAAAGGGACTTGGGTTCCCTTTATTATTCTTTTGATAGGGCCTTCCTTCCAAGCAAAGATTACAATGGTTCCTAGAATCACCTAATTGTGTTTAGCCTTCTTCCAATTCACTTAAAATAGTTGGTTGTTGTTTCCTTCCTAGATTAGGAGATAAGGAAACATTGGAAACAACTAAAGGAAATTGGATAGGGTAGATAAATTCCTTCAAAGGAAGGCTCCCAACCTCAATAAATAAAGAAAGTTGTAACTAAGATAGTAAAGCCCATCTTGTTTCCACAAATTGAAAGTTATTCAAAGATAAGGTACTTCCATCTTATAATGTCCTCCCTAGTAGATATGAAGAGGAAAATAAAATATTGAAAAGTTTGGGTGTTGAGTACATATCATATCCTGCTTGTCCAAATCATTGCAATCTATACAAAGGTGAACACATGGACAAAGAGATATTTCTAGAATGTGGGCATGATGAGTACCATAAATTAAAAAAACAAGAGAAAGTATCATGGTCTTACTCATAATATATTTAGGCACATGTCTATAATCCCAAGGATTCAAAGATTCTTTCATTACAAAGAATTATCCATGTTACAAGGGTGGCATGCCTTGCCTAGAAGTGAGCCAAGAGTTATAGGGATCCTAGTGGATTTAATAGCCATGAAGCATAAAAAGGATCCAAGGACCGATAAATTCAATTATTTCAATTGATCATAAGCATGAATGAAGTTAACTCATATTCCGTCCAAAACACCAACTATTATATTTGCCCAGTGATGATGATCAATAACATTATCCCCCCATGGTTGTTTGTCAATAATGGACATCTTATATTGTCTCTTATACTCCCTAGTATAAAATAAGTGAATATAATGCATGTCTACCTCCAATAATTTACTAACGAATTGAAGAAATTATGGGAAAGGATATAGGTATATGATGTATCAAGACCCATCTCGCCATAGGGGTATTTTAATCTATATGGCATATGTGCATACACCATGCATGATTATCCAAGACTAGGATTTTTCTCAAACAAGCATGTTGATTGATTTTATTATACCCTTAATGTTATTTGGTGCAGCTAATTTTTTTGGATCTAACATGTTTCATATAGAACAACATTGCATGTCTAGGAACAAAAGGGTATCATGGATGTAAACGTAAAGGATGTTATATTGGGTGTGAAGGAACATTATTTATATAGGTTGTCTCTATGATGTTTCTTCACCATATAAGAACATTTTTCGAGGTTAAGATCACATGACCATCTAAATATTCTAAGGGTATGTATGTTGATTACATGCTTCTTTTTCTATAGTGTAAGTTATAATATGATATGCACTCACATTTGTATGCCAATCATTTTTGTGTGTGTTTATTATGTAGTGTCATTATCCATTTATCGTCTGTGGTTGTGTGAAACATGACTTCCCCTAGGATTTACGACATGCCATATCTAAATTTTCTACATTTGTACATTGGATTACATCAAAGGATATTCACATGGATATCATTCCATAGTGGCTTTGACAGATACTTAAGATTGTTTGTACGTTTTAGGCCCACATGTTTCATGGACTTGCAAGTCCATCTTGTAATTCATATAGTTTATGAGGCTAAAATAGCCTAAGTGGTCACATGTATTGTATTTTCTTCTTAGAGAGGTACATGAAAATGTTGAATGGGTTTATTCAATAAAGGGAAAAACCAGAGGGGTCTATGGAAGAGGGGTACCTAGTATACAACTCATTCTATTTTGTTAGTGAAAACATCAAGAAAACTGATAATTCCCTGAGGTGTAGGACAGTCGGTGACGGAGTGTGCTGTAAGGCTCTCCGTGATGTTAAAGTCATCGGTTTGAAATCTGCGGGGAAAAAAAATCCATCCATGTTAAGGGTTGGTGTGGCTCAGGCCGGGTGCGATCCCTGGGTGATTTTGATGCCTTAGATACCCCTGAGTCGTAGTTTCTTAGCCACAAGTTAGTCCCACATGTCACGGACAAACTAACAAAAAAACAAAAAACAATAAAATCGATAATACATCAAGCCTAATGGTTTGGGATGACCAATGGAAATAGAACTAAAGGAAATGGGAGTTACTCCAAATGAATAAAAAGAGGTGCATGATAAAGAGTAAGTCACTTATCTTTTGTCAAATTTCTACAAAGTAATTGTTTACACTAAACTTGATAATATATGTTTGATCCTATGCTATTCCTTTTTATTTCATGAATACATCAATGAATTTATAAATTGATTCCATCTATAAATTTGTTTTTACAATGTCGAGGCAATGCAACTATGAGTTGCATTTTATGAAGAGAAGAGAAGGAAATGGGGCAGTGAAAGAAATAATTTAGATATTTGAATAGTACAAGCATGTCTTATCCTAATCATTTAAAAAAAATGTCAATGATATGTCCCAATAGTTGGGTGGTTAACTAGATCAGGAAGAAAATAGTTCATTTGATTATTATTGTGTGGAAAAGAGGATGCAATAAATATAGGAATCAAGTGAAAAAAATCTGTAATAACATTTGTGTGCACATTATTCACTTTATAATGCATGTTTGAATTATAAAATGTATTGTGTTTTTATTAATTCTTAATTTATTAAGCATGTGACACTATCTTTTGTTCACATTTTTACAAGTTCTTTTGTTCCCATCCATGTGGGCATATGAACATACTTTTTTCACTCATGATGCTAATGATGGATGTCACACTAGACTATGGAGTGGATATCTCAAAAAATATAGTCATGATAGCCTAGGAAGTTAAGTTACACCAGAAAGATGCAAGAGATCATGCAAGTGAGATTCTCATATTTCCAATGTGTTATTTTTAGGTACAAGTGGTGGGATACCTTCGACCAAAACCATGTAAAGGGAGATCATGATAGTGGACTAATATGTATCAACTCTAAATATATGTGGGATGAAAATAATGAGCCTTATGTTTTCCCAAAACACTTAAACCTAGTGTTTTTTTACCTAAATGTGTTGGATAGGGATTGGGAGTTCATACTAAGACACCATCCGATATCAAAGCATCTTTTTTAGAAAAAGAATTTTATCATGCCAAGTGAGGAAGATAATTAGGGTAATGGCAATGATAAGCGATCTGCATATGTTTTATTTCAACATTTATATTGTGGATGTGCCATTTTATAATTATGGTTATCTATAGTTGGCCAAGTATGTTTCTTCTTCATTTTAAGATGTTGGATATGAAAAGTTAACAACCATTCACAACCATCATGTTGAAAATAAATTAAATTGTTTTGGAACTTCATCCTCCATAATGAATTATGAATCATTTGTAATTGTGATATTTGCATGTTCCTCCTTTAGGGAATTGCATAAAAGGTGTTTTTAATATTTTATTGCCACATATTAAATTNGCTTAGGCTGGGTGCGATCCCCGGGTGATTTTGACGCCTTAGATGCCCCTGAGTCGTGGTTTCTTAGCCACAGGTTAGTCCCACATGTCACGGACAAACTAACAAAAAAAAACCAAGAAAATCGATAATACATCAAGCCTAATGGTTTGGGATGACCAATGGAAATAGAACTAAAGGAAATGGGAGTTACTCCAAATGAATAAAAAGAGGTGCATGATAAAGAGTAAGTCACTTATCTTTTGTCAAATTTCTACAAAGTAATTGTTTACACTGAACTTGATAATATATGTTTGATCCTATGCTATTCCTTTTTATTTCATGAATACATCAATGAATTTATAAATTGATTACATCTATAAATTTGGTTTTACAATGTCGAGGAAATGCAAATATGAGTTGCATTTTATGAAGAAAAGAGAAGGAAATGGGATAGTGAAAGAAAGAATTTAGATATTTGAATAGTAAAAGAATGTCTTATCCTAACCATTTAAAAAAATGTCAATGATATGTCCCAATAGTTGGGTGGTTAACTAGATCAGGAAGAAAATAGTCCATTTGATTATTATTGTGTGGCAAAGAGGACGCAATAAATATAGGAATCAAGTGCAAAAAATCTGTAATAATATTTGTGTGCACATTATTCACTTTATAATGCATGTTTGAATTATAAAATGTATTGTGTTTTTATTAATTCTTAATTTATTAAGCATGTGACACTATCCTTTGTTCACATTTTTACAAGTTCTTTTGTTCCCATCCATGTGGGCATATGAACATACTTTTTTCACTCATGATGCTAATGATGGATGTCACACTAGAAATTGGAGTGGAGGTCTCAAAAAATATAGTCATGATAGCCTAGAAAGTTAAGTTACACCAGAAAAATGCAAGAGATCATGCAAGTGAGCTTCTCATATTTTCAATGTGTTAGTGTTAGGTACAAGTGGTGGGATACCTTCGACCAAAATAATGTAAAGGGAGATCATGATAGTGGACTAATATGTATCAACTCTAAATATATGTGGGATGAAAATAATGAGCTTTATGTTTTCCCAAAACACTTAAACCAAGTGTTTTTTTACCTAAATGTGTTGGATAGGGATTGGGAGTTCATACTAAGACACCATCCTATATCAAAGCATCCTTTTTAGAACAAGAATTTTATCATGCCAAGTGAGGAAGATAATTAGGGTAATGGAAATGACAAGTGATATGCATATGTTTTATTTCAACATTTATATTGTAGATGTGCCATTTTATAATTATGGTTATCTATAGTTGGCCAAGTATGTTTCTTCTTCATTTTAAGATGTTGGATATGAAAAGTTAACAACCATTCACAACCATCATGTTGAAAATAAATTAAATTGTTTTGGAACTTCATCCTCCTTAATGAATTATGAATCATTTTTAATTGTAATATTTGCATGTTCCTCCTTTAGGGAATTGCATAAAAGGTGTTTTTAATATTTTATTGCCACATATTAAACTAACAAAAGGGTTTTTATGTGTACAAGAATCTTTGTTTTTATACAATAGCAACTAGTAACTAGTAGACTAAGTACAAGCATATTTTATGTGTTCAATCATATAAAATAATCAAGATGTGTTTGATGCATACTTAACAAGATACACTAAAGACATTTTGTGTAAAACTTTTATGTGCTAAAAATTTTCGTGAAATGAGAGAAGTCATGTATACTCTGGAACATAATATGGGTGAAAATGTACCTTGGATAATGCTTATAAATATATCAATTAAATGAATAAAATATTTAACTCCACATCAAAAGTAAAAATGTTGAAGATCTTACAAATGTTTCAAAAATATCATGAACCCCAAACTAGTTTATTGTTAGGGACCTAACCCCTCACATAGGTAGAACAATGTATTTCGATGTAATAAAGGTCAATATTAATAAGGCCTTGCAATAAAGTAGAATAAGTCGAATGTAAGAAGACCTAATAGAAGCTTTCGCTTCTAGAAGGATCTTCCTCTAGACGGTTCTATTGATAGATATATTTAGTATAAATAGGAGTTGACGGTATGAGAACACTAGCTTGGATATTATTGTAATAGAGCTCTACTCGACTGGGGGTTGCCCCTTTGAAGAGGCCCACGAACATTGCTCTCATAATCAAAGTGCTCTTTTTGGTGTTGTTTTGATATCATTTCAGTGTTATTGTGGTGATTGTTATGGTTATATTGTTGTTTATCTGCCATTTCTAGCATTCTATTTATGTTCTACATACTTTTTATATCTGGCATATTACAAGTGGTATCAGATCACTTTCCTCGACAGAAATTGTGGGTTAAATTTTTTTTCAGGGTAGAGACGTATTCCAACGTCTTTAAGCCACAAAGATCTGTCATTACACGCATAAACCCACGGTTGATGGATTCATACATCCAGGAAATACAAGTGGTACTTAAGCGCACATATGTTGGCCACCCTTGTAACCCTTGTTGGTACCCCTTCGAGTGGTAGCTCATTAGACAACACCTGTGTATGGATCAACCTAGATTTCCTGAAGCCCTCTTTAGATAAACCGATCAGCCACCTAACTGCTATAGTGCCACCGAGGACAACACTCGGGAAGATACTCTCTAGTATCTAGGTAGTTAGGTAGTACGGCTAGGGGCACGGTCTAGCCTCCTTAGTTAGTGACCTAAGTTATTGGGTCAAGTACTACTATTGGACCCTGCACATATATGAGAGAGTTATAGCACAGGGCAAACCCTTGTCTGTAGAACCCTTGAATACCTAACCCTTGGGGATGGAAACAAAAACAATAAAACAGACAAGATCTATTGTCGCGCAACTGTGTTTGGGTTGCCAAATCACTACACATTTTTTTTGGGTTAAGAATTTGGGCATTTCATCACTGTAGTATTCTTCAGATAGGAATATAACTCCACAGGTGTAAAAAAATAAAAATAAAAAATTGCACCATCATTTGAGACCTATTCCATTGGATTTATCTCTTCTCCCTTATCACATTCATATATATCATTTTTCAGAAAAAAATGATATCATTCATATTTTTCCCTCATCATCATGGACCATACCCGTAGCCAAGACTTGGAAGCTCACTTCAATACCTTGAAATCTAATTTCACAAAAACCCAACAAGAAGTGAAACAACTCAGTGCCAATGTTGTCGCCATCAATACCACCATGCATTCCTCCATCGCTGCCTCAATCGAGGAACTCAAACAAGACATGACCACCCATATTGAATCTATTGTTTTGATTATTTGCACCAAGTTGCATATCCCTGCAGATAACCCTTTACCTGACCCACCTCCACATACTGAAGCTGAAACTTCCTCTCCTTCCCATAATTTTCATCCCCATCACTTTCAGTGTGACCTACGACTTCCATGTGTGGATGTGACCAAATTTGATGGCTCGGATCCCACTGGTTGGGCAACCCAAATGGAACATTATTTCTCTTTATACAACATTACAAATGACTTGGCCAAACTCTGGTATGGTGTTCTCCATCTAGATCAAGAAAGTTGGCAATGGTGGCAATGGAGAAAAAGTTTATCTCAAGGGTATATTTCTTAGACACACTTTGTGGAAGAGTTTTATGAACACTTTGAAACTGACACCAACCATTTAGGTCGTTTGACAAAGTTCAAACAATTAGGAACAATGGAAAACTTTATAGCTTCTTTTGAGCACCTGGATTTTCGGACAGAGGGCATGTCTGATTCCTTTTTCCAAGAATGTTTTATCAGTGGCCTCAATGATGAGATTTGTGCCCATGTCCTCATGGCTCGGCCTCAGAGTTGGGTGGAGGCTACTAAAAGAGCTAAATAAGCACAACAGGTTGTATCTTCTCAAAACCGGAAACCCTCCTTTATTCATCGCACTAAACCAGTAAATCCCACTACTCCCTTTGCTCCATTAAAGATCCAAAAATTGACC
This sequence comes from Picea mariana, assembly GCA_032191745.1. NCBI lineage: Eukaryota > Viridiplantae > Streptophyta > Pinopsida > Pinales > Pinaceae > Picea > Picea mariana. The sequence goes on from JASDQU010325011.1 coordinate 12,894, forward strand.
AGGGATGAAATGGTTGAATGCCAAATCAAAGGCCTTT
>JASDQU010325016.1:611-12918 GCA_032191745.1 Picea mariana
CCGGAAAAGACGTTCCTAGCACACATGAAATCGAGCAGGTACGAGGCCATGTAGAAATTTGGTGCCTCTCCTTCCTTCTATGTCTGAGACTATTTCATGCAGATGCTTAGTTGTTTGGATATTATTGCTTCCTAGTTGAAACTGCTCCTGACGAATGCAATATTGTATGCCAAAGGCATCCATGCTTCTGAAAACTTGGAGCAATCCTTTTTTCCATATAGCCAGCATATGAGAGCCATCAAATAGATATGTCTCCCTCAGGTTGATCATCCCATACCATCCATTTCTCTGATTAGTGAATTTCTTGTCTTCCCTCCACCATGATTCCATCAACCGAATGGTGTCATGGAATTGATATAACTTCATCACGAAGTCTGTATTGAGCCGCTCCTCTAGGTCCCTAAGCTTGTAGTATTTCTGGACCTTTGTCGGGATGAAAACTCTGATGCACCTGCCATTCTCATTTTTAATCAAAAATTTATGCCCATCTGTGTGGTTGATGATCCACTTCATGACCTTTATGTAGGGGAAGACGTGGGTTCTTCTCGCCACCATGTGTAAATACAACCTTCGGATGTTGGGGAACACCTGGTCATCGAGGGACCTTATGTCAGGGTCATTGTGTGGGATATACTCTGGGTATTCTTCTCTCCTAATCTTTTTGAAGAGATCTCCCCACTGTGGGAGTGATACCTTGAATCCGATGCTTTCCTCTATATCGCCAAAGGCCGGAGACTGGATGAAAATTTTCTTTGTTGTTGTCTTGACGATAGGCTACGACCTAGGAGCGTACTCCAATTGCCTCACAGTCCGTGGAGAAGAACCTTCACCTCTCTCTGGTTCTTTTAACTTTGGTGTTCTCTGTGAACATCTAGTCGTTAGCTTTCTCAGTGTCATTGTTCCTGCAACTTGAGCAGAGTTTAGAGACTATGTAAAAACTAGACGAACACATATAAATTATAACCAATGAATTGACGGACTTGGATACATACCTCTGAAGCTTGTTAAACCTATATTTTGATAATCAAGAGGGTCAAAACAGTCTTCAATTTTCTCTCTTTGCTCCTTCGGACGCTCTAGAATTATCTTATGCACAAAATGAATTTGTTCACAACGGTTCAAGATATTTAAATAGGGAAGATCTTACTGTGTCACATCAGCCATTCAATTCGGGTTATGAGTGAAATTTCAATAAATCTACCGCCGAATCTTTGGAATATTTAGAACTTAAATTCATCATGGGTTGACGCAGGAGGCGCGGGTGGTGATGTGTTCTATCAGTGATTTCAAAATTGTTGTTTTAATTGGTGCATGAGGTAGAAACTAATGTGGGATCGGGTATTAATTATCTCCTTAAATACCCAAAATCCAATCATATCTAACGCTGAAAATGTCCCATCGTGTCGCTCTTTCAGTGGGTGGATCGGGGGTTGGAATTATGCTATGAAAATTTTTGTTGATATCCTCCTGCAAAATATTTGACGTCGATCAATCTTACCATACAATGTTGACGTGAAAAAGTTGACTTGGAGGTGTGAGTAGGACCTAGGGAACCAAGAATGACTTGGGATAGAACTAGACCATACGAATCTCTTACCTGGTAAAGACACATGGCGTTCGAGACCAGTGACTTAATTCTATCATATTAATTGGAGTCGAGACTTTCCTTAAGTTATTCAGTCTAAAACCAAATCCTTGCCAATGCCGAAAAGTGTCAAGGATCGGTGATCGACGATAAATCTATCCAAGTGCTCTCGAATTGGCTCCCTTGAAAAATTCCTCGATGCCGAAAACGCATCGGGGATCAGTGATTGTAGATAAATTTACTGTGGTCAAAATGTTGATTGTGATCTTTCTGGATTTTCCTCGATCCTGATAAAGTGTGTCGGGCATCGACTATCGATGATTTATCTTCATCCTTCGTTAACGTCTGTCCTCCTAGTATTTTACTAATGTCAAAGGGGATCAACTATCTCTCGAGACTTCATGTGAAAAAATTATGAAAACCAAAAATTCCTTCTGTTGATGCCAATGAAGATCGGTGCTTGACGACTGTTGTTTTCCGAGTGGTTCCTTTACTTACTTGAATTATTTTCAACGTTGAACCTGAGCACGTTAGGTGCAGTGTTTGGTTGTCGATTATTAATTCATGTTCTAAGGCCTTTTAGTCTTGGGGTTTCATAAGTTCAAAAAAAACTCGAATAGGTGATGAGAGTCATGATGATAAACAAAGACAAAACATTTCCCCAAAATGAAATCGAGTCAGACAATGCAGAAATCAAGTGCTACCTGTTGAGGAAAAGATATGAAATGATCTCACTCAAGCATTTTCAGATCTTTCTTGGCTAAATCAAGATAGACGAGAATATCACCCTATGTTTATAGCCATCAAAATTTATATCCTAATTCACAAGTATTTATTACAAGTTCTTAGGATGGTTTTTTTTTTAAATGAAACCTTGCCGGAAAATTCATTATTTATGTAATTTTCTTAATATATAGATGTTGAAATAAATATAGAGACAAAATTAAAACACCAATTCAATAATCAAAATAGATTAGACGTAAAAAAATCATTTATTTCATTCCAATTTATCAAAAGAATCGTTCTCTTTACAAAATTCCCTGAGGAAGTTTTGGACCAAAGTCAAACTTAGATGTCCGTGATAAAAAAACATACAAAAGGACTTATGACATAAAGTAAAAACTAAAATTTAAAATTTGGATCATCTTGCCATTAATTGCTACCCACTCGACTTTTCACAATAGCCTTTGTCAGTCATGAAATTTAATTCACAAACAGACAAGTCTACATAGACTATCAAAGAAAGATGAACACCTCTGAAAAACAAGTGTCTAAATGATGTAATTCAGCCCTGAATCTTGTTGTCTACAATAGGACCCTGCTATCATAAAAGAGAATCAGGCTTCCAATGAATTAAAGAATGAATGAAAATTGAATTATCTCAACAAAACTCAAAGAGTAGACCTTAGTATGCTTCTCCTTCTATTCTCCTCTTGTTCCTCCTTTTCCTTTTTCCTTTAAGAAATTATAATTAGTTGAAGTAGTTGAACTACTTCTTTAGTTAAGTTAACTAAAACTCAACCAAATTTTTAGTTAACGGGGAAAATTCATAAAATCATAATAAGGGTTGTTAATAAATAATAACTAGTAGGTGGGACCCCTTGTGACTCCCTTTAGTTATTTAACAATCATAACAGAACTAGTTAATCAAACAAAACATCCCTCCTTTTGACTCCCATCATCACTTTCATATTTTGACAATTTATAACAATGATAATTGAAATATTTCCAAAAATATATTACCCATATATCCAAAAAATAGTTTGTTGTCCAAAATTTCAGAAGCCAATTGTTCTCAACAATCAATGAATAACAACAATTAAAATCCATATTTGACACTCTGGAAGGAAATATCTCCCTTGTTGTTGTTGTCACCCTTGATCTCTCTGAATTTTCCTTAGACTGTGTGGAGCCTTTAGGACTAATCTCACTGATCACATGTGCACAATCATCTCTCAAATGCATGCGAGAGGACACAAATTTGGCAGAGTCATTTGAGGTTGAGGATGGGGTAGCAATGGATTTTACTTTTAGGAGCATGGTGGGCCTCAATTTTTAACCTTTTTCTTGCATGGGAAGACTATACTAGTGAGTGGATAGGGGCATCTTGGACAATTTGATTAACAGGTGGAGGAGTAGCTAGAGACAAGTTGGGGCAGGTAGAGACAAGTTAGGCCAGCCATGGTGTTGGGAGACTGTCGGGTGGACAATCTCTTTCCATCCATAGTTTTCAGGGATCTTAGGTTGTAGTGAAACATGAGGGGGTACTGGGATACCAGAGACCTATGGGGCTTGGAAGGGAGGCCTTTCAGGCCTAGGTTGGACCACTCCTTGCCCAATCCAGTTAAAAAATCCATCTTGAAATAGCTGGCCTAAATATTGCAAGTCTGGATCAAAGTGTATAGAGAACCTTGGCCTTCTAGGGCCCCTGTTCCAATTTCTTGTTCCTCTATTACCCCGGCCATGGCTACCTCTGCTAAAAAAATCTCATTCATGTATGCATTATTGATTAGCAAATAGTTTCTTCAAAAACCATGGATGACAACTATTTTAAATATGAAACAATGTTTGTCTCAACAACATATCAGAATCATGCATTCCAATCCATACAATCATTTAATACTTGTCAACGAGCAAGGAGTGAAAAAGGGTTCTAGGATATGTGAGGGATTGTATTGAGAGAAAAGTGTTAAAATGAGGGGGAATAGATCATGATTACTGCTCAGAAACATCAAACAATCAACTGTATCGTAAATTAAAAGAATATATCACTGTAATTCATCCTTGTGTGATCCTTTAACTATCATAATACATAATTTATATTAACTATAATTAAATTTTAGGAAGAAGGAGTGGATACTGAATATGGGAAGGCAAGGGGAATTGTAATGTGAGAAAAGTGAAAGAATTGTAGGGAGAAGAACGGATATTGTTCGTTAAACTAATTAAGTAATCCATAAAAAAAACAATTCTATATTCAATACCAGGATACCAATACCAATTAACAACTCCTGTGTGTCAAAACTGTTCACTGTCCCACATTCAATTCTTCAAAAAAATTTAATCAACACTTACTCAGAAACACTATGCCTTTCAATAGTCTTATTAAGAGAATACTTGTTTCTTCTCATTATCTTTCTTTTCATTTAAAAAAAATCAAAAGGAACACACAATCACGTTGCTTCATCTCTATCCATCATGTATTTCTATAAGATATCAACCATTGCGCATAATTCAAAATTTCCAAAATCAAACCTAGACACAGGTCTTTCCCAAGTTGAACAGACCTTTTAAAAACTTGCCCGATTTCATTCTTTTTACAATATTAACAATTAAACTTGCAATGAAACCATACTATGAAACCATTGCTTCATTTCTGATGGTGAAACAAAACAAAACAATGCATGATGTCTTCATAAACCATACATAGTAAACAACCAAGTCACAGTCATCATTTTCCCCAACTTGCAATGATCCCGATCAAGACAAATAAAACACACAACAACCACTGACTACAATTAACGCCACGTTCTAGGAACATGATGACGAATGCATAACAAAAGAAAGAAACCCCTCGACTATGTACCAATTTTCATCCCCAATATACAAATTTCCCAAAACCCGATCAAACAGAGACAAAACAATACTCAAATCCACTGTCATAACCACTCAATCAATTTATGACAATCAACAAGATACCCAACAAGAGTGTGACTTGTTGGGGTTATCAAAATAGGGATTTATAACCATGAACACAAGAAATAATCAAGGTTTCTCTTGGTCACCAAAACATAGGGAGACTGGAGGTCGAACAAATCAACAGTAGGTAGAAAACCTTCGAAACAAGCACGGTGGAACCACAGGTGTTTATAACTCTCAACTTGTGTAATAGTGTGATAGTTCAACATCGAGTAGGGTAGAAAATGATGCAGAGGAGCAACTATTTCTCATTGGACAATAACCAATACCAAGAACGTGCAGAGGCATAACCCTCGCACTTTTCTCAAGATCCGAACCAATTTATAACAATGCTGATTGAAATGAAGACCCCAAGTATTACCAACAACCACAAAAGATACTTCTTGGCATAATGGCCACCCATAACTAACTGTGTCGATGCCAATATCACAAAAATAATTCCACGACTAGGTGAAAAACTCACGAACATGGCTCTAGAAGATACACAGTGACCAAAAGGTAGTTTGAAACATACACATCAACCCAATAGCACCAGAATACAACCGGATATGGTTACCATAACTATGAGTAGGGGGGAAGCAAGGCCAAATAGAGTGAAACCCTCCAACAAAATACCCATAACTACTTAAAACAACAGAGAGCCATCACAGTTTCCACCACACAGAGCAACCAACGAAATCACAACTTCAACAAATAAATATTTCTATTTGCAAACGAATAGCCATACATTCATTCCAGATAAAATACCCACGCGTTTACACAATTGCTAATATCAGGAAAACACAAACCAACACATCATTGAGCCATATGTTGTTTCATATACAGAGCAAAATTCATGGATGGGCGAAAAGAACCATACCTATAACCAATGGCTTTAAAAAGTGTGAGTTGGTCAAGCATTTCCTTCTAGGACTGAATCTCGGCGCTTAACCACAACGAAACAAAATGAAACAATAACCATGCTAGGGTGATGACCCAATGGGATAAGTATGGAGTGACGTTCATTACTGCACGTCATTTCCATCTTCCACACCATTCAATTTCATAGTACACGCTAGCCAGCCAAAAAACATACCATTAATTCCATGCATTGAAACTTTCACATATTTCTTGCCAATTGCACCACCCCAATCCATATTAACCATTGCAAAAATCCATACCATACCATATATCAAATGCACCCAATATAACTCAATATAATTCATATAGCCACTAACATTGCTAGTTAGGATTAATACCAACTTCCTTTTATTTCATTTGCACATAACCTCTTAACATAGTATAGTATAATTCCTTTTCTTGGATTTTTTTTCATAAGTCTCTTTCCATTGCTTTTGTTTCATGTTGTTACTAACATGTGTCTTGTGTAGGTGTAACAGGTAATGGACCATGGTGAAAATATCAAATGTAACAAAATTAAATATATGCCACTCATAACCTGGAATTTAGAGCTTAGAATCATAGAATCATCACATAAAATGCATTTTCCATCTGCCATTATGTCGCAAACAAAACCAAGACTGTATCATCAACCATATAGAACCCTATAAGCAGGATTGAAACAACAACATAAAATGTGTGATATTACTATCTCTGAGTCTCCAGTCTATACGGGGCTCCTACCTACTAGTATTATATATCATTAGCATAGTCTAAATAATAGTCTTTAGCAATACTTTGCGGGCGCGATTCCTGGTTGTGATTTTTATCGTCAACAAACTGACGACTCTGTAGGGAAATATGTTTCCAACAAATTAAGAAATTAGAATCTATGGTTTCGCAGACCAAGAACAACGGATCAAGAAGGTATAACCAGAATGATTATGCAACAGGGGGAAGTGAGTGGATTTAATGTAAAAATGAACGAGAATTTGGGAATAACTCATGGAAACTATTAAGTATGAGGGGATTTATCCTTGTATTCATAATCATTCAACCGTAATTTTCTCTTGACTTCAAGGAGACAGAAACAATTTATGGACTTGCTCTTTTAACTCTCAAATGGATGAAGAAATGGAAAGCAGAAGCAAGAGATAACCAATTTCTTTATAAGACAATAGTGGAAGAAGATACCAAATTCAATTATGCTTTCAAGGGGAACGTTGTAACTGTTGTGTAAGATTGATTGTTATCGACTAACAATGCCTTGCAGAAGTGCCACTATAGAAGAACTGATCCAACATCTTATTCTTGACCAAAATTAAAAAAAAAAAATATGAAAAGCAATAAAATTCATGACAGAATTGGGACTGCAAAATTTAAAACAACAAAAATAAAATGACAGAATTGCAAAAACAGCAGGAAGACATTAAAAGGAAATCCGAATTTAAACTACTGTAAAAGTAGAATTGAAAAGCAGTAGTGAAAATGAAAATAGAACTAGACTACTAATATACAAAAAATCCAACAATGTTAAAACTTTTCAAGTTGGTTCCATGTAGTGTTTTAAGTGAGAACCATTAGTGTTGTAGGAAAACAATCACTCCTGTAAATATTTTAGAATGTAAGAGTTAGTACCCAGGACAAAAGCAATCTTGAAAGGACCCAACCATAATTCTTGAAACTTCGAGACAATTGATATCCCTTTAAAGTACACGATTATATCATCAAGATAGATATGAATAATCTTGTTGATCAAATCGTCAAAAGTTATTTGCATAGGTCTTTTAAAAGTGGTACTCTCATCAGATAATCCAGAAGGAATATGCTCATAATTAAAGGTACCCTAATGATTAATAAAGGTGATTTTGTATTTATCTTCCCCATTTACCTTGATTTGATTGTAACCAGAAAAACCATCAAGTAAGGGAATCATTTGTGACCCTGCAACTTGTTGTAAAATCATTTCCATGTTAGGGAGAGGAAAGTGATGTTTTGTAATAGCCTGATTTAATGTGAGAAAATCAATGCATAATCTGATCTGACCGGTTCTTTTCCGAACAGGAACCAAATTGGAAACCCATTTAGAATATTTGACCGGAAAGGTGATTCCATCTTTCAAGAGTTTTTCCAACTCCTTTCGAATAGTTGCTTCCAGTGCAGAGTTGATAGGTATTTTTTTTTTCCTAACTGATTTTATGCCTTCCTTGATGGGAATGGCATGTTGTATAAGAGAAGTATCAAAACCACGAAGATCCTCATAAGACCAAGCAAAAACATCTTGGAATTCACCAAGCAGCTGGGGAAACTTCATTTTCTCTTCATCAGAAAGTTGGGCACCTATTTTAACATTCTTTGGAGAATCATGTGTCCCAATGTTCAAGGATATGGTTTCACCAACCTTCCTTTTTGACTCCTATTCTTTATTTTTCTCTTTATTTCCTACACCACTCGATGAAAATGAACTCTCTATAGAAGTCAAGCCCTTAGGAATCTTGTTATCTTCTATGGATATAATTTCCTTGGGCTTATAAGTTTCATTTTGAATGAAAGCGCATATTCTCTCATCACTAGGGAAGACCTGAAAGGATTCTATATTTTCAAGGATATGTGGACGATATAGATATTGAAAATTACAATCATGTTTGTGTGGCAGAAGTTGTCGATTAGGAGAGGATGCAAAAACAACTAACCGATTAGCCATTGAGTTCAATTCCCTCTTAACATGAGTAATGTTGAAAGATAATAGGTTCGATATAAGTCCTCAAATAGTTTGGGTGGATCATTTCATCAACTTGTTGCTAGGAGATTATATCTTATGTACAAGATTCAGAACAAGCTTAGAATCTCAAAAAATTGTAAGGTGACCACAACCTAGATTATAGGAGTTTTCAATGCCTAATAATAAAGCTTCTAATTCAGTGACATTGTTTGTGCAAGAAAACTCCAACCTATACGAAAAGTTATGAATTTTACCCACAGGAGAGTATAAGATAATGCCATCTCTGTTACCTTCACTAGAGCATGAACCATCAAAGTGCATGTGCCACATACCATCATCTAAATCGATTTGTTCCAAGGGAATGTTTTTCTACTTGGAAAAGATGGAATACACCCCTAGGTCCTCTTCGATATAGTTCACATTAGGTTGTGGGACACTCTTTATGTAAGGTGACATCCTTCCCTCTCTAAGGACTATGATGTTTTTACCATTTTGAGGAACAGATAAGTGTGTCCCGTCGAGTAAGAGGTCTCCACCCACAAAATCTTGATAATCTCTTCCTAAGATGATTGAGTAATTTCTTACCGGCATATCAATTACCTGAATACTAAGGGTTGTCCTTATTTCAGGGTGTGCGCACAAAACTAAGGTCACATATTTAATATCACCTATGGTCATTTATTGTACACTATTATAATAAAGCATGCTTCTGGATTTTTCATCTGTACAAGACAAGCCTAGCTCTTCCATAATAATCTTTGACATTACACTTGGGCCCGAACCGCCATCAACGAGGCAACAATGGGCGATCTTATCCATAATTTTTATAGAAATATAAAAAGGGGGAATTTTTACAGGGTATCTAAAGTTATGTACACCTACTTTATTTAGAGACGAATCCTCTTCATTTACCTCTTCAAAGAGGTTGGCTACAATGAAATATTTTCCTTCCATGAATTGTTTTAAATGCCTCTGTTCTTCAGGGATGGCAACCATGTCCATAAGGGTTTCATCTTCTTTGATGTTGGCCAACTAATTCAGAATATTGTATTGGAAGAGGGGAGAGGGGAGGTAGTTCCTTGACTGTCATGAACCTTAGGAACCTGAAAAATAGTAGTTGGTGAGGATGAGCTCGGGATAGAAGAATTGTGGGGAGGATCATATTTGCCTTTGGGAGTGTAGGATTTATTCCTAGTATTGATGATCATGACATCTTATGGCTCTACAAAATCTAGGACAACGATGGTAGTTTCTGGTCTTTTACCAAATATATAATCTCTAACACTCTTCTTTACCTCACATGTGGTTTCCTTGTGGTTTTCCTCACAAAAGTTACAACAACTTCGAGGCATGATAGCTTTAGGATGAAAATTATTTTCAATTGGATTTCTAAAGGGAGTTGCAGAAGAGGATGAAGCTCTAGGGGTGAGAGGGGAGACATCTCCCTTTCACTCATATGATATCATATGATTATTCATATCTTGTACTAGTTGTAAGAGGGCGGACATGTCCACCTGCTTAAATGATTCTCCTTGAGGAAGACTTGTTCTTTCAAGTTGTTCTTCATACTCCAAACACGTATGCAGAGAGAAACGTAGGTTATCAATGGCTTTTTCCTCAAGCCTATGATGGTAGGGGGAAGGTAATGGATTATAATAATGCATGAAAGCAGCTTGGTTCTAAGGTCGAATGAGTTCGGGGATTTGATTGTATAACTTAGTGAAATGCAAGTTGAAGAAATTGATGGTCTCACCATATTTATATGTGATGTTATTGTACTCTCGTAACTGCTCAACTAGGCTTTTAGATTTCCCATAGGTGGATTTGAACCAATAGACTAACTACTCCCAAGTAGACAAAATCTTAGGAGGAAGGTCAAAGAAATCGGCCGTAACCTTTCCTTCCAAGGAATTGACAAATAAGTGCATGCAAGTATATTTGTCATTGGCTCCTATGTTGTGACAGGCATTAGAAAATGCTACCAGGTGTTCATTTGTAGTGACAATGTTATTCCCCAAAAACCTAGGAAGATTCTCTTTGAATTTAGGAAGTGGAGGAGTAGAAGATGGTAGGTTAAGAGGAGAGGAAACATGCCACAGTGTGGTTGTAACGTCTTCTTCAAATTTAAAAATCCCATAGTTTTTAATTACTTTGGTGGTTTTTGTGGTAGATTGGAAAGGGACATGGTTGCTATAAAATCTACCAATCACTGACGAAGTTGAATAATGAGAGGAGGAAGCAACAAGATGTATGTACAATTTTTCTTTTTATTATGGACTTCAATCTGGGGGTTTTTCAGCAACAACTGAATAGAGTACAACTCTACAAGAGCACTAGCTCTATATGTAAGACTCAGCTTACATTCTCAGCACCAACTGAGACGAGGCAAAAATCCTCAACGGATATCAATCTGTACCATAAACAAGAGCATCAACCATGCACCAACCTGTGCCAAACAACCTATAATCAACCTGTACCATAAACAAGTGCATCCAACCATGTACCAAGTATATAAAAATCATGTTTCAACTACTCATCAACAATGACTCATCNACTATACACCTCATGTATGTGCCAACTCATCAACTGCTTGTCTCAACCATGACTAGTTTTGGATTAGTCAACAACCCTAACTTGAAATGATCATAACTTTGTACCTGTACTGAATAAATATTTGAAACTGATATACAATGTTCCTCAGTGTGTTTTATGCAATTCCTCCAAGTGAAACTACTTGGAACCTCTCAGAAAAGGAGTTATAGAAAAAATAAAATACCTTACTGAATTCTGGTTTATTCTAGAGAGCGACCTTGTAGAGTGTGCCCCGCACAAAATATTTGATGAAATTATCTGAAACTATTACAAAGCATACTAAATATTGTACCTTAACCAACACATTTTGTCTCACTAAATTTGGATTTGTTATGAAGAATTTATGACATTTTTACCCAAAACACATGATTTTGACTAGTTTTAGGACTAGCCACAAACCCTATTTTCCATGGAGTGTAAATCAAAAAATAAAATGACCCACAAGATGAATTTTTAACCATAGATACTTGGCTATGTTTTCTCAGTTGCATAGAAATTTCAGGATCTGACTCATTATAGAAAAAAAGTTATAGCGAAAATGGTGAGATGACCTGTAAATAACATACCTTAGAAGGCACCATCAACAGAATTTATCCTTCCTTGCATTTTGGCCTTCTTTTCTTCACTTTCCTCTGAATTTCGGCTTAGATATCCCTGGTTACCTCAGTCACCTATAGATATTCAATATCCTCAAGTGTTCCACACCAAAAATGCTCAAGAAGCTCTCACAAGAAGCTCTCCATCAATACTCCAAAATATATTCCCACAAGAAGCTCTCCATTGATCCACAAAAAGGATGATCTACAAGAGACCATTGCTATCTTATTTAT
>JASDQU010325016.1:13018-24794 GCA_032191745.1 Picea mariana
AATGAAACCAAAAGATCCATATTCATCATGTATCAATGACAACTCATTGATCTATATTCATCTATGCATTCTCATCAAGGACAATACATATTATATTACATCAATCATCAATCAATCAATCCTTTGACATCAATCAATCACTTGCGATCAATCAATGACATCAATCAATCGAACCATTGGCATCAATGACAACATGATCCAACAAAAAGAAGGTCAAAGTTGAAGGAACAAGAAGGTTATTGATAATTTCTAGAATGTCTACGTCTATCTTCCCAATGTTATTGGGCGCTAATGTTTCGTTCAATTCCTGCCCATGAATGATTAAGCTCAGACCGAGTATTAGCAATGTCTAAAATGGTGTTAAACAAATTCAAAGCAATGTTAGTCTGATCTTGAAGACTGGAATCAATATTGAGCTGCCTTTCAATAGGTACAACCATGAAGAAATAAAACAGTCAAAGAATCAATATCAGAAAAAATAGACGTATTTGATGATAATCAAGCATAAAAATCAACCAGGGAGATATTGAATATCTCCCTAGTATGGTCGCCAAATAAATGTTGAGGAAAATATATGAAATGATCTCACTCAAGCATTTGCAGATCTTGTGTATAAAGAAAGATAAATGGGAATAACACTCTATGTTTATAAACATCAAAACTTATATCCTAATTCACAAGTATTGATTACAAGTGCTTAGGCTGGTTTTTTTTTTAAATGAAAGCTTGCCGGAAAATTCATTATTTATGTAATTTCCTAAATATATAGATGCTCAAATAAATATAGATATATAAGTAAAACACTAAGTCAATAATCAAAATAGACGAGACATAAAGTGATCGTTTATTTCATTCCAATTTATCAAAAGAATCGTTCTCTTTACAAAATTCCATGGGGAAGTTTTGGACCAAAGTCAAACTTAGATGTCCCCGATGAAAACAATACAAAAGGACTTCTGACAAAAAGTAAAAAAATGAACTTCAAAACCTGGATCAGATTTCCACATATTGTTTCCCACTCGACTCTGCACAATATCCTTTGTCAGTCATGAACTTTAATTCACAAACAGACAAGGCTACACAGACTATCAGAGAAAGATCAACACCTCTAAAAAACGTGTCTGAATGATTTAATTCATCCATCAATCTTGTTATCTACAATGGGACCCTGCTATCATAAAAGAGATTTAGGCTTTCAATGAATTAAAGAATGAATTAAAACTAAATTATCTCAACAAAACTCAAAGATAAGACCTTAGTATTATTATCCTTCTATCCTCCTCTTGTTCCTCCTTTTCTATTTTCCTTTAAGAAATTAGAATTAGTTGAAGTAGTTGAACTACTTCTTTAGTTAAGTTAACTAAAACTCAACCAACCATTTAATTAAGGGGTAAAATTCATAAAATCATAATAAGGGTTTTTATTAAATAATAACTAGTAGGTGGGAACCCTTGTGACTCCCTTTAGTTCTTTAACAATCATAACACAACTAGTTAATCAAACAAAACATCCCTCCTTGTGACTCCCATCATCACTTTCATATTTTGACAATTTATATCAATGATAATTGCAATTATTTCCAAAAATATATTACCCATATATCCAAAAAATAGTGTGTTGTCCAAAATTTCAGAAGTCAATTGTTCTCAACAATCAATGAATAACGACAACTAAAATCCATATTTTCCACTCTGAGAGGCAATCTTTCCCTTGTTGATTCTATCACCCTTTGATCTCTATGAATTTTCCTTAGGATATGTGGATCCTTTAGGCCTAATCTCACTGATCACATGAGAGAAATCATGTCTCAAATGCATGCGGGAGGACATGGATTTGGCAGAGTCCTTTGAGGGTGAGGAAGGGGTAGCAGTGGATTTTATTTTCAGAAGCATGGTGGGCCTCAGTTTTTAACCTTTTGCTTTCATGGGAAGATTTTACTGGTAAGTGGACATGGGAAACTTGGACAATTTGATTAAGATGTGGAGGGGCAGGTAGAGACAAGTTAGGCCAACAATGGTGTTGGGAGACTGTCAAATGGACAATCTCTTGCCATCTGTCGATTTTTGGGGATCTTAGATTGTAGTGAAACATGAGGGGGTATTGGGATACTAGGGACCTGTGGGGATTGGAAGGGAGGCCTTTCAGGCCTAGTTTGGACCACTCCTTGCCCAATCCAGTTAAAAAATCCATCTTGAAATAGTTGGCCTAACTCTTTCGAGTCTGCATCAAAGTGTATAGAGAACCTTGGCCTTCTAGGGCCCCTGTTCCAATTTCCTCTTTCTTTGTTACCCCGACCATGGCTACCTCTGTTGAAAAAGCTCATTCTTGTATGCATTATTGATTAAAAAGTATTTTCTTCAACAACCATACATGACAACTCTTCTAAATATGAAACAAAGTTTGGCTCAGCAACATATCAGACTCATCCAATCAAATCCATATAATCCTTTAATACTTGGCAATGAGAAGGGGGTGAACAAGGGTTCTGGGATATGTGAGGGATTGTATTGAGTGAAAAGTGTTAAAATGAGGGGGAATAGATCATGATTACTGCTCACAAACATCAAACAATCAACTATATTGTAAGTCAAAAGAATATATCACTGTAATTCATCCTTGTACGATCCTTTAACTGTCATAATACATAATTTAACTTAACTATAATTAAATTTTAGGAACAGGGGTTGGATAGTGAATATGGGAAGGAGAGGGGAGTTGTAATGTGTGAAAAGTGAAAGAATTGTAGGGAGAAGAACAGATATTGTTCGTAAAACTAATTAAGCAATCCATAAAAAAAACAACTATGTATTCAATACCAGGAGACTAATACCAACTAACAACTCCTGTGTGTCAAAACTGTTCATTGTCCCAGATTCAATTCTTCAAAAAAATTTAATCAACATAGTCTATAATCATACTCAAAAACACTACGCCTTTCAACAATCTTATTAAGAGAATACTTGTTTCTTCTCATTCCTTTTATTTTCATTTAAATAAAATCAAAAGCAACGCACAATCACGTTGCTTCATCTATGTCCATCATATATTTCTATAAGATATCAACCATTGCGCATAATTCAAAATTTCCAAAATCAAACGTAGACGCCTTTCCCGAGTTTAACATACCTTTTAAAAACTTGCTCGATTTCATTCTTTTGACAATATTACCAATTAAATTTTCAATGAAACCATACTACGAAACCCGTGCTTCATTTCTGATGGTGAAACAAAACAAAACAATTCATGATGTCTTCGTAAACCATACACAATAAACAACCAAGTCACAGTCATTATTTTCCCCAACTTGCAATGATCCGGACTAATCAAACACACAACAACCACCAACTACAATTAATGCCATGTTGTAGGAACACAACGACCAATGCATAACAAAAGAAGGAAACCTGATTAGGACTAATCAAGAACACAACAACCACCAACTACAATTAACGCCATGTTGTAGGAACACAACGACCAATGCATAACAAGAGAACGAAACCCCTCGACTGTGTACCAATTTTCATCCCCAATTACAACTTTCCAACAACCCGATCAAATAGAGACAAAACAATACTCAAAGCCAATGTCATAACCACTCAACCAATTTATGACAGTCAAAAAGATACACGACAAGAGTGAGACTAGTTGGGGTTATCCAAATCAGGATTTATAAACATGAACAGAAGAAATAATAAAGGGTTCGCTCGGTCACCAAAACACAAGGAGACTGGAGGTCGAACAAATCAATAGTAGGTAGAATACCTTCGAAACAAGCACGGTGGAACCACAGTCTTTTATAACTCTCAGCTTCTGTAATAGTGTGACAGTTCAACACCAGGTATGGTAGACAATGATGCAGAGAAGCAACTATTTGTCATTGGACAGTAACCAATACCAAGAACGTGCAGAGCCATAACCCTCATGCTTTTCTCAAGAGTTGAACCAATTTATAACAATGTCGATTGAAATGCAGACCCTGAGTATTACCAACAACCATAAATAATACTTCTTGGCATAATGACCACCCATAACCAAATGTGTTGATGCCAATATCACAAAAATAAGTCCACGACTAGGTGAAAAACCCACAAACATGGCTTTGGAAGTTACACAGTGACCAAAAGGTAGTTCGAAACATACACAACAACCCCATAGCACCTAAATACAACTGGATATGGTTACCATAACTGTGAGTAGGCGGCCAGCAAGGAAAAACAGAGCGAAAACCTCCAAAAAAATACCCATAACTACTTAAAACAACAGAGAGCCATCACAGTTTCCACCACAGAGAGAAACCAACAAAATCACAACTTCAACAAATCAATCTTTCCATTTGCAAATGAATAGCCATACATTCATTACAGATAAAATGCCCGCGCGTTTACATAGTTTCCAATCTCAGGAAGACACAAACTGACACATCATCGAGCCATCATTTGTTTCATATATAGAGTGAAATTCATGGATGGGTGAAAATAACCATACCTATAACCAATGGCTTTAAAAAGTGCGAGTTGGTCGAGTAGTTCCTTTCAGGCTTGAATCTCAAAGCTTAACCACAGCGAAACCAAATGAAACAATAACCATGCTAGGGCGACGACCCAATGGGAGAAGTATGGAGTGACATGCATTTACTGCATGTCTCTTTCATCTTCCACCCCATTCAATTGTGTAGTACACAATAGCTAGCGAAAAACCATACCATTAATTCCATTCCATTAATTCCATGCATTGAAACTTGCACATATTTTTTTCCAATTGCTCCACCCCAATCCATATTAACCATTGCCAAAAACCATACAATACCATATATTAAATGTGCCCAATATAACTCAATATAATTTGTATAGCCACTAACATTGCTATTTAGGATTAATACTAACTTCCTTTTATTTAATTTGCACAAAACCTCTTAACATAATATAGTATAATTTGTTTTCTTGGATTTTTTTTCATAAATCTCTTTCCATTTCTTTTGTTTCATGTTGTTACTAACATGTGTCTTATGCAGGTGTAACCATGTAATGAATCATGGTGAAAATATCAAATGTAACAACAATAAATATATGCCACTCATAACTTGGAATTTAGAGCTTAGAATCACGGAATCATCACATAAAATTCATTATCCATATGCCATTATGTCGCAAACAAAACCAAGACTGTATCATCAACCATATAGAACCATGTAAGAAACATTGAAACATCAACATAAAATGTTTGATAATACTATCTCAGAGTCTCCAGTCTACAAGGGGCTCCCACCTACTAATATTATATATCATTAGCATAGTTTAAATAATAGGCTTTAGCAATACTTTGTGGGAGAGATTCCTCGTTGTGATTTTTATCCTCAACAGTACCCAAAAAGTGAGAAAATTTGATAATGCTTTTTTAGGGTGTGTTGAGTGCTCAATAAATGGAGACTTAATGGGATAAAGCAGGATCTTTGTTCCTACCTTTAGCTCAGCTGATGCAAAATATGGTTAAGAACTTAATTGGTTTTTATCAGAGCCTCTTCTAGACTTGCATTTGAAATTCCCTAGTTGGTGAAATCTGGGCCTACCTGTGGGGTTTCAAAATTTATTTCACCTTTCTTTCCTATAATTGTGACCCATGCCCTCTTTTGACAAGAGTTGAGTAAATAATTCACCGACACCATGCCTTTTAGTTATCATCATTCACTTGCTACAGTGTTTCTCCACTGCCAGTGAGTGTCCATAGCCCCGACGAAGTTATCTGCATACCCTCTCCTACTTTGCACTCATTTGATATAATTGATTTTATTTTGGCAAAATGCCCCGAGCGAGTGGGAGAGGAGGATGTTTGTTATTTGAAAAAATGAGATGGTTAAGGTGTTTTCTTGATCTGTCTTGAGGTACATGTGGTCCTTTCCATCTTACCATATTTCCCTTTAGGTTTTACAAGACCACCAAGCATACACTTCATCACTTTGCCAAGGTTGTTTATTTGCACAGGTTAGATTCAAAACTCCTTCAAAACATCCACAAGTCTCCCACCACTTCTTATGTTGTATGTAAGCATGATTCAGGAACAGAGTTCATCATATCACATGATTTAAGGTCAACCAATGCTTTTCTAAACACAAACATCAAAAGAGAAGAAATTATTGTAACAAGAAAAAACAAAAAATGAACTCCGCAATCAGCCTATCTGAAAACAAAATATCATGAAAACACACACATTTTTTTAACATAAATATTTTTTTAGGGCTTGGCCATTCACTGTGAAGGTGTCAGGTTCCCCACTCAGATTTTGAAACTGATACGTGCCTACCCCTACTTCGAATGTTTCCCCTTCGGCTCATTTGCTCTTTCCCATTTCAGGACTAAGTCTCCTACTTCAAAATTCTTCTCTTTGGCCTTATGCCTATCAAACCACCTTTTAACTATCTGTTGATGAGCTATGAACTTTTCTTTTGCTTTATCCCTTTCTTCTTCTAGTATGAGGAGGGTATAAATTCGTTTTTGTATAACTGATGAGGGTTGTTCTCTAGAATCCTGAGCAAGCTGAAGAGATGGAAGATACAACCCGTTTGGGAGAATGGCTTCCTGTTTGTATACCAGAAAGTATGGCGAATTCCCTATAGATTCCTTGGGTGTTACTCTATCATCCAATAAGGCATTATGAAGTGAACTATGCCAATTCCTCTGGTTGTCTGCAATTATTTTCTTGAATATCCTCACTAGGTTCTTATTGGCTGATTCTGCCACTTCGTTCCCTATGGACAATAGTTCGCAGAGTATTTGATTATGATTCCTTTGTCTAAATCAAACTCTGTTAATAGGGTGGAAGAAAAGTAAAAATCATTATAAAAAATAAGGACGAAAGGCATACCTAACCTTGTAATCATTTGTTGTTCTATGAATTGGATCACCACCTTTTCATTTACATGAGTCAGAGGGATGGCTTCTGCCCATTTGATGAAATAGTCTATGGCAGTCAATATGTATCTATGATATTTTGAAGAACTCGGTGTAATTTCTCCTATGATATCTAACCCCCATTGCTCAAATGTCTTGGAGATGGCCAAAGTTTGAAGAGGGAAAACTACTCTATTTTCCCTCCCCACACTTATTTGACAATTTTTTCTAGCATATGTGTGAGCATCCCTGAACAGAGTAGGCCAGTAATAATCGACTCTCAGTATTTTTGGGGCGGTGGTATTCCCTGCCAAGTGTCCACCTGCAGGTCCATCATGGAGCTCCTTCAGAACCTTGTCTGCATCTTCACGTTTGAGACATATTAAAAGTACCCCATCATAATTAACACAGAAGAGCACCAAATTTGTGAGGCGATATTGTGTTGATTTTAAACTGAGAGCTCTCCTTTCCCCAAGGTTTAGGTTTTCTGGGCAAGTCCCATGATGCAGGAGATAATTTAGTTTTTCATACCAAGACTCCTGCCCTAGGGAGACGTATGAAGCTTCACCACACCACAATGCCAATTCATTCTCCCATTCAGGGTCTTCATTTACTTGGTCCTGGGCTTCAACTACTAGTTTACATAATCCTTGTCCCTTAACCAACTTAGCAGGTTTTATATCTAGATCAAATTCTTGGACCACTACCATCTAGTTTCCTCTTCTTTCCCCCATATCCTGTTGAGTGAATAGGGATTGTAATGTGAGATGAGGCACAATGAATTTGGTATGGTTCTTTAGGATGTAAGATCTGAAGTGTTTCACTACCTTGTAAACTACATAAGCATGCTTGTCTATAGCAGGGTTATTTTGTTTGGCCCCTTGGAGATTAGTTCTCATAAATGAGACTGGGGCCTCATTGTTTTCATCATCCTTCTAAGTCAATACTATAGCTAATGATTGGTCGGAGGAAAAAGTGTAGAGGAAGAAATCTTTTCTAAATTAGGGACTTCGCAACACTAGATCTTGAGATATTTTAGCCTTAATATTGTTGAAAGAATTTTTTCGTTCATCATCCCACCTAGATTCAGCATCTTTGTGGATCATGCTTTCTAGGGGTTTGATAGTTTCAGCAAAATCGGGGGTGAACCTTCCCAAAAAATTGATTTTTCCAAAGAAGGATTGCATAGCCTTTTTGTTGTGGGGTAATGGAAGTTGAGCTATATCCCTAATTTGTTTTGGGTCTATGCGAATTCCTGCTTGAGATATAATATGACCTATTAGTTTACTTTCCTCGACATCGAAGATAGTTTTCTTAGGGTTTAAGGATATACTGTATTTCCTACACCTTTCGAAAATCTGGGTTAAGTTTTGGATGTGATCTTCTCTATTCTTTGAATACATAGTCACTTCATCCAAATAAAATACTACACATTTGTTTATTAGTCCCCTAAACGCTACATCCATGGCCCTTTGGAAGGTTTCCTCTGCATTGATTAACCCAAAGGGCATGGATTTATAGGAAAAGGTTCCCCACTTGGTTCATAAGGTATTTTTCAAATGGTCTTCCTCTGTTAATAAAACTTGGTTGTAACATGAAAAACCATCTAGTAGAGAAAAGAACTGAAAACCAGACATGGTCTGCAAGATTTGATCCATCGGTGGGACTGGGTAGTTGTCCTCTTTTGATGCTCTGTTGAGGTTCCTGAAATCCACACACAGACGGATCTCCCCGGATTTTTTCCTCACAGGAACCGAATTTGCTACCCATGGAGAGTGTCTAACTTGGAAGATAATCTTAGCATCTATTAATTTCTTTAACTCTTGACATATGAGAGGCTCCAGGGATGGGCGGTACTTTCAGAGCTTCTCTTGGAAGGGTTTGACTACGGGCTTTAACAAAATTGTGTGTTGAATGATATGAGTATCATAAGTTTTATGATCTTGGTAGGACCATGCAAAAACATATTGATATTGTCTGAAAAGTTTGAGATAGGCCTTCCTTTATTCTTTATATATTGTCTTGTCGAGATTTATATTCTTGGGGTTTTCCAGGGTTCCTAGATTTATAGTCTTGTACATGGGACAAGAACTCCCTGTCTTTGCATTCGTTGACCCTTTGAATATTTCCCTTAAGTCAAAAAGGTTTTCTAAATTGGCTACTCCTTTCGGTATCGTGTGAGACCTTGGTTTGTCATTCGATTGATCTGCTTCAGGTTTTTGTACATAGCGGTTAGGTTCTACTAATTTCTCCTGAAATAATTCATTGTCAATAGCTAGATCTTTAAAATTATCCTGATTAGTTAAACATTTTTTGATTTTTTCATCTCCTTCAAAGACATTCCAATTAGAAATATTATTGGGCACTAACGGTTTGTAGAGTAGTTCCACAGTGAACCGGGAGGCTTCATAGTCTTCTAGAGGGTATAGCCTTGAGGTAACAGTGGCCAAAGAATCAACAAGAGTGTTATTTGTTCTGGGGATTGTTGTAATGTTGAAGGCGCAAAATGTTCTATTAGTCTGTGCACTTCCTGTTGGTAATTCCTCAGGTGGGGAAAGTTTCAATGTATAGTGTTCCTTACTTGTTTGACGATGATTTCAGAATCTATGAAAACCTTTAGTTCTTTAACGTTTAAGTCTATGAATTTATTTATCCCTTGTGCACTCAAATTATAGTCTGCAGGACAAGAAATTTCATTTACCCTTAGGATAAATGAGGATACACCCCGCTCCTGATCCTTCTTTTGACTTACACCCATCAAAGTACAAGGTCAAAACTTGTGAGAGAAAACCGTTAGTTTCTTTTTTCCTACCACTTTCCTCCTTTCCTCCTATATCCTCTATGGTTTCGAACTGAGGTTCTTGACAAAAGAGGATTTCTTCTACCACTTTCGGCAACTTTTCTTGAAAATTCATTTTGGAGTTTTGAGTGAGAGGGACATCAGATGAGAGGGGGGATAAATTCCCGAAATCGGAGTCTCATGAATAATTGCCTAGAATGGGGAAATCTGTCGAAGAGGGTTCGTTGAGGGTTTCTAGTTCGATGACAATATATATTTCCCTATTGATCCTGATCATATTCGTGTCCCCCTTCAATGGAAACCAAAGGTGAGCCCAATCTGTACCAAAGTATCCATTTAACTTCTCAGACCAATATCGACTGAGTAACAATCCATAAGATTCTAGGATATCTACTACAATGATGTCAATTACTTGCACAAATTTCAAGTGAGTCACCATCTTGATCATGACATCTTTGAGCTCTCCCATAACCTTCACCTGGGTTATGTCTATTTGTATCACATGTTTATCGATTTTGTGAGGGATTACATTTAATTTCTTGCATATAGATAATGGCATAACATTAGAGGATTCCCATGAGTCAACCAAACAATTGTGGAGGTTTCTATTGAAGACTTTGAATGTCAAGAGGAATGGTGGGACAAAAGGATTTCCCTTCTTATCTTCAGAGGAAGTGTTCACATTTGGTTTATTTCTTAGATGTGAGAGGGTTGGATTTTCTCCTTGGTCAACGATTGTTGTATGATTTTATATTGATTTCAATGCTTGTAACAAAAAGTCCTTTTGCTGGGGGATTCTACATATGTCCATGACTAATATATTAACCTTCAATTTTTTCAAATAGTCTACTATGTTGTATTCTAGCTTGGGATATTCTCGGGTATTGATATGCATAGGATTTATTTGGGAGACAAAAGATTCTTTTGGGTGATCAGATGTTTGTTTTCCCCTCGAGGTGTGGGCCACATTAAGGTCGTTTTAGACCAAGTGACCCCTACTTCGTGTTTGCACAAACAAGACCTCTGCGGGTGGTTCTTGAACCCCAAATAGATCATTGGAAGGCATTGGTAGGTCAGGGTCCCATATCAACATGGATGTTTCTTCTGGTGGATCAACTTATGCCTAATCAACAATATTCATAGTTAAGCCTCTTGATTGTTCAAAAATGGAAACCACATCTAGAAATTGGTTGGCCATTAGATTCATTGCATGCACCCATTGTGGGCAGTCTCTTTCAGAATATTTCTCTTGGTGATAGGTACAAAAAGAGTCATATATTGCTACATTTCCCATATTGATGTTTAAGTTGGTTGGGGGAGGTTCAATTTCTTTGAATGGTGGATTTATTTTAAAAAAGGGTTTATAGGGCCTCTGTCCTGGTTTCCTTCCCTTGCACTTCTTTTCATGTCTATGATTTCATTTGACAACTTCTTTACCATTCGTTGCAGGTATTCTATGTCTCCACTTCCTTTTTCAAGACCTTGTTTTGTTTGCTTCCCTGGGGGTCTGGTCAACAAGAGTCCTCTCCTGGGAGGAGGTTGAAATTATTTCTTAAATAGAGAGACCTAGCCTTCTTTACATCCCTTCAATTGGAATTGTATTGTTTTGGCTTCCTCAAAATTCTCCACTAAGGTTTTTTTGGTAGACCTCTTCGAAAACATGGAAATGGAGGTTGGGAGAGCATTAGCGTATAATTCGATTTGCAAATCCTGAGTGGGTTTAGCTTCAGGTTTAAAATTGTTTAGGATAGTGGTAAATCGTTGATTGAAGTATTTAACCTTCTCCTTTGAACTCATAGTGGCAGCGAACAACTCAACCATCAAAGCTCCTGTACTGGTTTCTTTTGCAAATTTATCTAAAAAATCCTTTTGAAACTTCGTCCAACTGGTTATGGACCCTACAGGTAAGTTAAAATACCATGTGGAGACCAAATTCTCAAAATTATAGGGGAAAATACTACATACTACGTCTTCAAGTTGGACATTCATCAGTATAATAGATAGTCTGAAGTTTTTTATATGGTCTTCAGGAAATCCAAAGTTTTTAGGGTCAAATTTAGGGAGTAACTTTTCTAGATGTTAATGGAAATAT